>SDVV010002070.1:0-23835 GCA_016164225.1 Gammarus roeselii | reverse complement strand
TGCTCGTTTCAAGTCTAGTAATATCGACTAATTTCGAGTAATGTTAGGTGATCGCTCGTTAGTAGAGTCGAGTTCAAAACGTTTATGTAAGCTTACCGCATATGTCAATGATTACTAAGGGTGTTAAAGAGTTAGCAAGTTTAATGTATGGTTTTACTGTTGGAATAAGATATTTATTTTGTAATGTTGGATGTGTTACTCCTACCATTTTTGTCTTATATATCGAATATTGAATAAATCCACTCCAACACATTTTCTACAGATCTGTGATGTAAGGTCCGCAGTCAACAAGATCTAAGATATAAATCATGCCTAAGGTACATAATTAGCGAAATATATATCTATAAACGACAACATAGATCAAATATCAATTATTGCAAAAAGGGTTACCATACACTGTCAAATACATTAATACCTAGGCAACCTAACCCAACAGTCATCCTAACCAATAGTTATGTATTTTTATTCAAGTTTGACGCATATTCATGATATTGATTTGTATAAAACTCTCCACTTGGGCTGTAAATTCAACCTATCAAAAGCAAATTGAATACATTTCTCCAATTTGATCCAGCAAATATCCTTTTGCAGATGTTTAGACTCCAATTTTTTTATCGATATCTTTGTTACATGTTTGGATGAGACTCAACAGGTAGGATCCAAGAGAACTAATGCACTTCAATTTGTTAAACATTTTTAATGTGGAACAGTTTCACGCGATATTGGGTTCAAGGATCCAGTCATCCTAACCATTTTAACCCATAATTATACATTTCCATTCAAGTTTGATGATTATGTATGATTTTTAGTAATTATTTTGTGCGTAGCTTTTTTTAAATGTCACACACCAGGTACAAACATACACGCTTTGTACGCATATAATGACAACGTATACAGGAGTCAATACCGGTACAATATAGACAAATACACACATTTGTATGCATATGCAGGGTCGGTTAACATATGTAGCATTTTACCTCTGATCTATGATTTTTTTTACATTAGAACAAAGTCCCTTGTTTTTGTTATAAGATATTTGATATGGACCAGTTCACGTCATGTTAGTTGTAAAGAAGTAATCATCTTAACCTAACCTAAACTTTCTAACCGAGAATTATGTATTATCGATCGACTTTTCGTGCTTACATATGATAATTTTTCATCGATTTATGATATATTCAAATCCATCCTCTCCACTTGCCTCTACATTTTGATCTATCATTTGCAGGTTTGATATACTTTTTCAATTTTGATCTAACAATTTTCATCCATTTCATATGCAAATTACATTGTTTGTTTTGATTGTTAGACTTTTTTCCCTTTGATTCTTATTTTTACGTGTTATTCACACCTATCAAACCTATCCTAACCTAACTTCAAGTATGGCATTCAATCATTGTTATATACATACGAAGCCCTCCAAACGACTCTAAATATCACTTTAACATATCCGTTATTTGCTTCGTTGTCATTCGCAAACCATATTTGTTAGCAGAGAGGACCCATTTTCGAACTTAGATGGTTTGAATATCACAGGTATTACATATTTTTTTTAGTTGGCACAATTCTTCGTCACTTTAACATGTTATTCACACCCATCATAACCAAACCTAACCTTATGTATGATATTCAGTTATTGATATATACATATGAACCCCTCCAGACGACTCTACATATCCCTTTAACATACATGTTATTTATTTCGTTGTCACTCTCGACCCATATTAGTAAGCAGAGAGGCCTCATTTTCGAACTTGGATGGATTGAATGCTACAAGTAAGTCAAATTTGTATTTAGTTTCATACAAACGAACACATGGTCCCACACTATGTTTTTCGTATTGTACTTCAGTATCTCCACTTGGCTATACAACCTTTGACGACCTGCATCTCTGATTTGCCGATTATTTCCTATAATTTTCATATTCTTGACGATCACTACGTTTCAAGATCCGATCGGACGCTGATTTATATCCTACCAATCTGTAGAACATCTAGATCATTTACATCGAAAACGGTTTATGGCATCATTTTATGCATTGAAACATATTCTTCCACTGATTTCGACAATTCGATGTTACTTTCGACTGGAACGATGTTCACAATTCTTTGTTCAACCTTTGTGTTTAGGATATTATAATCCTTTCATTGAGGATTTGTATAGTTTTATTAGTATATATTGGCTTTATTTACAGACCTTAATGGCATCATCAATGACATCTACCTCGTTTTTGTTTTGAAACAGCATGGTTTGTACACCCAACTATACCCATCATCACTATATTTCAGTTTCCTCTCAAAATCTTTCATATACTCTATCATAGCTTTGATGCGAATACCGAAGACTGTTTCGTTCCCGTCGGTCCACAAATGCATTGCTTCTTCTTCTTGAACCATAAATATTCGAAACTTCTCCAATTCAAAGTCATTCTGATTTTCATCATTGAGAAATGTTGCATACAATCCAGATTTTCTTTTGTTTTTAGGTATAATTTGTTCACCACTACATCAGCTTTATAACAGTCATGATGGTGATTTTTCCACTTGGATCATATCAATTTCGAGATTTGCTCTCTTAGTTCCCATAATCTTTGTTACATGCGACTGTAACGCGTCGACATCAGTTACCCAAAGCCGACTTCCTTTTTCCTCCATCCATATATGAATGATATCTCCCACTCTTTTGATTCATGTTTTAGCCATTCCGAGATAACTGATATTATCAACACTAGTCAATATTTATTCGATCCGACTCATATCATCTTCGGAGAGTTCTTCTTCCAACACTTGTAAATAAAATTTGAGACATGAATATTCATTTTTGTTTATTCTATGACGAAATGTATGTATCTGCTTGATCTCAACGTAACACTGACCCCATTCTCGGTATGCAGTTAGCTATTATAAGATGAGTACATGTGGTTTTTCGCATTACCGTAGGCCTAACATTGCTCGCCTAGGTCATCATCTGTGTATGTAAGTATGTGTATAGGGCTGTGAACGTATGTGAATGTGTATGTTCTAGCGTTTGTACGTGTTACATGAGTTAAAAATGTATAACAAAATATTTGAAATTCAAAGTTTCAATAAATTTTCAAATTTTCGAGAGATAACAGAGCCTAGTCGGTCTATTGAAGTGATAACTAGACTACTTGAGTAAGGTGTTATCCTGCGAAAAATTGAAATTTCATCGAAATTTTGGATTTAAATTTTTTTGTTATACATTTTAACTCATGTAACACGTTCAAACGTGTTACATGAGTGAAAAGGATGGATATGAACGTATAATAAATCGATGAAAAAGTATCATTTGTAAGCACGAAAAGTCGAACGATAATACAAAAAATTTAGTTAGAAAACGTTAGGTTAGGTTATGATAATTACTTCTTTTCACCTAACCTGACGTGAAGGTTGTCCATATTAAATATCTTGTAACAAAAACAAGGGACTTTGTTCTAATGGAAAAAATCATGGATCAGAGGTAAAATGTTACAAATGTTAACGGACCCTGTATATGCATACAAATGTGTGTATGTGTCTATATTGTGCCGGCATTGACCCCTGTATACGTCGTCATTATACCGTGACCGGCCCTGCATATGCGTACAAAGCGTTTATGTGTGTACCTGGTGTGTGACAATTAAATAAAAATGGAATCTAAACATCTGCAAAAGGATATTAGCTGGATCAAATTGTACTTGAATATATATAACGGCAACAGTTAGTGACCAATTATACCCCTATACAACCATCTAAAGAAGAAAACATATATTCAAGTACAATAACCATCAAAATACAATATAATGGAAAATGTCCAAAACATAAACCTTGCCAATGTATATCCGAACGCTGTCCGTCCGTTCGTCCGTCCGTCCGTCCATCCGAATGAGTCAACCGTTAGCGGCCTGCCTGACTCCGGTCGTCTGTGAAAATATGAGTCGCAAACTCCCTAGACTGAAAAGTAACTCTATTTATCCCCATCTTATTCCTTCACAGGGCACGTTTCAGCACACTTCATACTACTAGCGATATCGTGCCGGGTGTTTGATGTGCCGTCCACTTTCGGTGGTGACACATGTTTTGGGGGGGTTGTTTGTCGCGCCATTGGCGTGCTGCGCTGGTGGTTGCATGTCTGCGGGCGCTGACGGTTCACTGAAGCGCACTCAATGCAGCGTCACATGTGTGCACTTAGAGAATTCCTTTGGTGTTGAAGTTACACTCGAGCTGTCTTCTGTGGTCTCGGGTAACATTATCGCTGCCTTTAGTCTGTCTACGGAGACAGTTTCCAATTTATTTTTGCGGATTAACTTGAATACTTTTGCGCCTCGTTTGGTAATGCGGAATGGACCTTCGTAAGGTCTGGTCAATGGCCGCTGTACCGAGTCAACCCTGATGTATGCATGAGTGCACGTTTTGAGCGCTGGGTTGATTTTGTCCTTGATTTGGGTCCATTTTGGGTGGTGAAATTTTGAACGGGTCATAGCGTTGAGTAATTTGATCGCGTATTTGTTTGGTGTCAATTCGGTGTGGTTCGAGGGGTCTACTAGGTCCCCTGGTACACGCAGTGTGCTGCCGTACAGCATTTCAGCGACAGAGCAGTCGAGCTCTGTCTTCGGCGCTGTGCGCAGGCCTAACAAAACTAGCGGGAGGTTTGTGTGCCAATCTTGCGGATTTTGTTGGCACTTGAGACTTGATTTAAGTGTTCTATGGAATATTTCGATGATTCCGTTTGCTTGGGGCTGGTACGACGTGGTTCGGATTTTTCGGATACCGAGGAGCTTACATGAAGTAGTTGTCAATTTTCTTCTAAATTTGCCCATCTGTCAGTCGTCAGTGTTTCGAGTACCACGCAACGGGCTAACCAGTTCATTAGAAACGATTTTTCTACGGCTTCTGGAGTTGTGTCCACTATCGGAATTGCTTCAGGCCATCTGCTGTATCTATCTATTATAGTAAGTAAATAACGGTAGCCATTGCTGTACGGAAGCGGGCCAACGATATCCATTTGGACCGCTTTGAAATGTTCCAAAACTGGTACAAAATGTTGAAGAAGTTCCTTATTGTGGCGAGTTATCTTGGCCGACTGACAACTTTGACACGTTTGAGCTTGTTTGAAATAGATTTCACTCATATTTGGCCAAAACGCCTTGGCCTTAATCATTTGGACAGTTCGTCTGATGCCATGATGGGTGAGGCTGTGCTGAGACCTTATGTATCTTTCGCGCATTGATTACGGAATGAACGGTCATGGCTAAGGCTGTGACAATTCGTAGGCGATGCCATTTCTGCTATCTAGTTTGTATGGGTATGCTTCGCCTTTTTGAAAAGCCTCGAACTGCTCGTCGACCATGGATTTTAATTCCTCATCGTGGAGGTGCGAATGGGCAAGTTCTTCGAGTGTTATCGCGGGATCCACCACCACATTTATCGCATTGGTTCTACTGAACGCATCGGCTACTACGTTGTCTCTACCGCAGATGTATCGCACGTCCGCAGTGAACTCAAGAATATAAGACAGATGTCTCGCCTAGCGGGGGGAGTGTTTGTCCAAATTTGAAGCTTGGATCGCCTTTGTTATAGGCTGATGGTCGGTGTAGAGACAAAACTGCGTCCCTTGAACCGCATATTTGAAGTGCTTTATCGCAAGGTACGCTGCAAGCTGCTCTCGGGAGAACGTCGAGTATTCAATCTCGGTCTTTGTGAAACGCTTGCTAAAGAATGCTAGTGGTTCTACCCTTCCATCTACCGCTTGTTGCAGGACCGCTCCTGCCGCAGTCACTGACGCATCTACTACAACTGATAAATGCTCTGATGCTGTTTGGAATTTTAGTGCAGTGTAGTTAGCAAGTTGAATTTTTATGAGCATGAACGCTTTCTCTGCCTCAGGTGTCCAAGCTACAACAGTTGATGTGCCTTTTCGCTTGGGCTTTAGTAAGTCATTGATGGGTGCTAAAGTTTTGGCGGCCTGAGGCAGTAACCGGTGATAGTAATTCACCGTGCCCAAGAACCTTCACAAACCGTGCATGTCCGTCGGTTTTGGGTAGTCTTTGATGGCTGCGACCTTGCTCGTAAGCGGTTTGATTACTTCTCTGCCGATTTGATGACCCAAGAATTCGAGTTTTTCTGGACGAATTTGCACTTTGCCATGTTGATGACTAGGCCGTACGTTTGGAGGCGTTTGAACACGGCTTCAATGTGGCCGTAGGCCATCTTCTGTTTCGCTTGTTATTAACACGTCATCTACGGACGCGTATGCTTTGCTGATGCCTCTGAGCACCTCGTGCATGAACCTCTGGAACGTTTGGGGTGCGCCTTTTAGCCCAAAGGGTAATCGAGTATACTCAAATAACCCAACAGGTGTTGTGACAGCGGTTTTTGGTATGTCCGCTTCATTGACAGGTATGGCATAGTATACCGAATGTAGATCTAATTTAGTGAAATATTTCGACGTGCCTACTTGTACTGTAAAGTCATGAACGTGAGGGATTCCGCACTTATCGTCTTTTGTTATAACATTAAGCCTCCTGAAATCGTTCGAGGCTCTCCATCTCTCTCCTTTCGGTACGAGGTGGAGCGGAGCAGCCCACGGGCTTGCTGAAGGACGAACGATTCCTAAACGGATTAGTTCGTCAAACGTGTTTTTAGCGATGGCGAGTTTGTCCGGGGCTAGTCGTCTAGGCCTGTTGAATAGCGGTGGCCCTTTTGTTGGTATGTAGTGGACCGTGCTGTGAGGCGGACAATATTTTAGCGTTTCCGGCTCGGTTATAACAGAGCATTTTTTTAGTAGCGACTTGCACCTGTCCGGTATTTGGTTGCCGGCGCCGACTATTCGCATCACAGTATCGAGCCGGGCCAGCGCGGCATTTGTAGTGAGACTGGTCGTCAGATCGAAGAGTACCATGTTTTTTAAATTGATGGTAAGGCCATAGTGCGTTAAGAAGTCCATGCCTGAATTTGGCATGTTTACATCAGCTATGACAAAATCCAATTGAAAATCTCTACGGAGTCCTGACTCAATGATTAGAGTTTTGTGGCCGTAAGTGGCGATGTTGCTGCTGCTGGCAGCTGTTAGCGTCTCATCTGCGCCCTGGGAGGCAACTGAGTGAAGCTCCTGTGACGACTAGAAACTGAATGCGCGTTTCTGTACATTGGACCCTCATCACCGTAATTTTTTATTTGAATTTGCTCGAGTCTCTATCGCTGGCCACATTTAGGACTCGGGTTTGGCGTTTCCCGAAGTCCAATAGCACGATAGGTCGCATTTCGTTACCTTAGAGCCAAATTTATGATGATACCAACACGTATCGAATTTAAAGTTATCAAGGGGCTTTGAACGACTTTATTGTGGCGATTTTGAGCGATTGGTGCGCTCTCTACCGCGGCCTTCGCCTCCGTGTCGGACTTATTGCTCTAGCTTTTCGTGCTTCGCAGTTAGGCTCGTGATGCTCGTTTGGAGTTGTTTGATAATGTCCGTGAGCTGAGTTATTTCGCTCTGTGGTGTCGACGCTGACATTGCTGGCTATAGTGACACTGGAACGAAATTACACGCGTTGACGCTGTTCGTTGCCGGTTTGCTGATTTGTGCTATCGACGGGCCGTTCCGTGCTTCTACCTCCATGATGCGGTCAGCCTGAAGGCTAATTTTTCCAGGCTTATCTCGTCTACTGCTAACGTAAGTTTTGTTTGCACGTTTGATGGGAGTCTCTGGAGGAAGACGGTTTTGAGGAACGTTTCGTCAGGCTTGGCTGGTCCATCGACTAATGTCAGCATTTGACGTAGGAAAGCTTACGGCTTTCTGTCGCCAAGTTCTTTGCTACTCAATAATTTTTCGATTCGCTATCGGGGCAAAACCCCGTAACTGTTTTGCAGCTCGGTTTTGAGTGTTGCGAATGAATAATCCATGAGAGGGTTTAAGATCAAATTTTAGTATTTCCGCTGCTACAACCGGTCCTAGCTCACCTACCACTACCTTAAATTGGACCAACAGGTCCAATATCGCTTGCAGATTAAATAACGTTTCGACCTGCGCGAACCATAAGGGTACGTCGCCTGTATTGAACGGTGGTAGCTGAACCGAAATCGGCGTTTTCGGCGTCGTCACCAGCGGTGGTGTTGGTGGTGGTGGATGTTGGTCGACCATTTCTACCATGTTGGCTTGTTGCACTCGCTTGGATCTTAATTTGCATAACAGAATTTGGTTTAAACTGAAATTAAAGTTCTGAGAACGAACGGTATTAAAAAATCTCAGAATTCGCAGTTATGCAATTGAAGACGTTGTTCAATTTGAATTGCCAGGACACCGAATTAAGATTTGAACGCTCTGATTCGTACTATTTTTGAGTCTAAACAGTCACACTATGTATAATTTTGAACGCTTATTCATAGATAACGTCGTTAAATTGAGAAACGCCACAATGATAAATTCTGATGTAACGCATTTATTTTCTGCATTATCGTTAATATAAACACAGTTACAATTTGCTTCGCTCTGCACTGTACTTGACTGGACAGTCAATTTCAACACTCAGGGCTCGGTCGCCGCTGCTCGTGCTTGGCTGATCTGAACAGTTGCGAATTATGTGCCGCGAGTCGTTTCCTCTAATGCAGTGCCGTTCGCATTTTTTTTGTGCCTGTCCCGCTGGACAGACACAGTCAGGTTTGATATACGGTGTCTCTCTGTCTGTTTCTCCCTCGGCTGGGCGCTGCGTGCCGCACTTGGCTGTGCCTGCCGCGTGTGTGTCCGCACCGCACACCACTCTGGCTCCGGCTTTCTGCACTGTGTTTGCGCGTTGCCAAACTTCTAGCACTGCGTTCCGGCGCTACTATCCAGTTCAACACCTTGAACTTGACTGAATGTGAGCAGCATGGCCTGTGTCAACTTTATGTGAAAGATGCGCATTGGCCTTCTGCTGCGGTGTTGTTGAGCTTGCGCTGCGCAGCTGCTGCGGCGTGCGTACTTGTGATAATATTGAAGTTAAACACACACATGAATGTGATTGAATCATCACTGAAATGATCATGACTACTGGGCAGGCGTGAAGTGCACTGATGAAATAATGATATCTATCGCATGGTTTAATTTAACGCTGCATTTGACACTTGGGATGCATGGGCACGTGTGCTTGTGTAGGACGTATTTTCAATGACCGTTATCATCGGTTATTGTCGTTGAGTTCATTTTACATCATTATTAATTCACTTCACTTGAGTCCCACGTTGTTTTGGATTCAATGGATTGGGCACGTCATTAGGAAATGAAAATGATTATGTTTCTGTTCGATTGAATACTTGAATGCATAAAACAAAGTATCCTTGAGCACGAGGTTGTTTATCTCCAAAAATGGAATGATTATTTTGAATCACTGATCGTGCGTTTGCCTAAGAATTTACACATAATTTAACACGATTGCGACTCGATACATTATGATGGAAAATTCAAATTATGTAGTGGAAGGAAAATTCAGAACTAATATCACTGCACGAGTAGGTGTTCCCTGTTATGAGGTGGTGGTCTGCTGTCAAACCATACAATTTTCGTTGACGTCTGGGGCAGGGCTGCGGGCATCCAGAAAGTGCTGCGGTCGAGCGTGGCCATCTGGTTGCCTATATTGTGGAATGCAGGCCTCTGCGTGCAGTTGAGTCTCGTGGTCCAATCAAATGTTTTTTAGTCATTATTGGAGCAGGAGCATTGTTTCTTCTTAAGTTGTCTCATTGGGTCCGTTTAAATTTTTAATAGTTTGGGATGTCACCTGTTCAATTTTTTTTTATTCTGACCTTATTAGCAATAGTTGCTTGACCCAAGGTGTTTTAATTACGAGAGAATTCAGTGAGTTTCGTATATTGGTGAGATCTGACATAAAGTAATTTAAATTGTAACACCACGTGAAAAATTCACATAGTAATTTTAATAGAAGAAAAAAAACAATAAACGTGGTGAATAATGACCTTGATTTGACCAGTTAGATAATGTAATCACGACCACACAAAATGGGGCGAGAAAGTTATCGCCGATGTAAAATCCTAAGCATGACATGTCAATTTATAAGGGTCTCCTGTCATATTGGTTGGGGAACTCTCCTGTCGTGGTAACGTTGCCAAGGCTCGACAGGAGAGGGTTGACGGAGCTTTCCACAGCGGATGAGCCTTGTAGGATGGCGTTAGGCACGAGATTCGTGCTGCTGACAGGGCTAGAGCGGTCCTGCCATTCAGATTGAACAATTGATGGCCACACTAGAGGTACCAGGTACGTTGTTCTTACGTTGCTAAGTTATTTGACAATTAAAGTTTGTTCCCTTACATCTATACCAAGCTGGTACTATCTTTGCCTAAACTTGTCAACAATTAATTGTTTTGTTGCTAAAAAGTGCAATGCAATGCTAATCACAAAATTTCCTTCAATCCAGGACTTAGCATTTCAAGATCCCTGTGCCGCTTCCAAGATGCTGTTTGGCTTCGCCTCCGCTCCTTGTTGCCGCTCCTGGCGCTGATTGGGGACGCCCAAAATCCTTGTTGCTGAACGGTTCCTTGCAGTAACGCCGGGAACTTGAAATTGGAGTTCCACACTGCTTGCTGGCAAGTTGACGTGCGGAGGGATTTCCGCCGCCAGAGGGAAAACTGCAGTTGGTGTGTGGAGGGATTCCCTCAGCCAGAGGGAAACTGTATCTACGATACATTTCCAATGGAAGTTAATACAATGATCTAAAATATAATACCTCCACTTAACAGACAAATAATTTTTGGGCGGATGTGAATTTCATGTTAGTTGCTGTGAGAGACAGCAATGCAGAACTCGACTTCGTGAACCCTTACACGTTTCAGTCGTTCCAGACGCACGCTGGTGCGCACAATAAAAATGTTTGGACGAAACGGATCTCCGGTTCCAATCATTTGGAACTTTAAAAGTAAGATGTATGCACGCCAGTGCGCACTGGTAGCATCGTCGATATTAGTAAAAGGCTTAAGGTACACTGCACGGGCAAAGTCAGCTCAGACAGGAACGCAACACAATGTTTACAGCTACAGCTCGGTGGCCGAGTGGGTAGTGTGTCGGGCTCTCCTCACAACAGACGTCCATTGGGAGCTGGAGGTTGAAGGTTCACGCCTACCTGACCCCGAATGAGACATTCTGGCCGGTCTCTTAAATGGTAGAAGACCAGCCCATAAACGCCGTGGGTAAGAAACGCTCTCAGGGACTGCTACGCGGCAACCCGCTATACAAGCAAAAAATCTCCTAACTCCAAGAAAAGGTCTAGTTCAGCTTTGGTGCAATTTATTTATTCAGGTAAGATTACGACAGATGAAACCTCATGAGGAATATGTACAGTGCGCACAGATAGTATCGTCGAAATTGGTACAAGGTTTACGGCTACACGAGCAAAGTCAGCTCCGACAGCAATGCAACACATTGTTTACAGCTACGCAGTCTAGTTTATTTTTAGTAAAATTTCTTTATTCAGGTAGGATAAAGACTTAGACGAAACGAATGCCCGCCTCCATCCCCTCAGAACCTCAAGAGTAGTATGTACGCACACCAGTGCGCACATATAGTATTATCGAAATTGGTACAAGGTCAACGGCTTCAGGGATCAGATCAACTTCAACTGCAGCGCACCACAAGGTTTTAGTTACGCGGTATAGGTCAACAACAGAAATTACAAACGGTACGCGAACGTGCGAGCAAGCACGGACTGAAAAAACACTCATTCACATAACTACAAACAGGAACCCTCGCACAAATACAATAGCATTACTTTTCTAAATTGTGAATCGTGAAGAGGAAAGAAAAGGCAGGTTCATCATGGGCTGAAAACTGCTCAGATTATTGACATAACACTTATTGTTTAAGGGAATACGTTGGGGGGGGGGCAAAGGTCCCTCGGGTCCCAAATGAGCCCGATGGGTACCAGGGGTTAACCCAAGTCGCCCGGGTCCCCTCGTCAGGGCTCATCTCGGCTTGCCTTGACTCATTTCGACCAGTCTTAAACTCATCGCGCCCATCTCGACTTGTCTCGACATGTTTCGACTGATCTCGACACACCTCAGCCAGCCTTGCTGCGACTCTTCCCCTCTCTGCCGGTAATCCTGTTGACAGTAATAACTGGGAGCGGTGTGGGGGGACAGAGGTCCCTTGGGTCCCAAACGAACACGATGAGTCCCGGAGGGTGACGCAGGTCCCCCGTGATACTCGGGTCACTCGAGTCTCCTCGTCTCAGCTTGTCTCGGCGTGCCTCGAGTAATTTCGGCAGGTCTCGACTCGTCGCACCCAACTCGACTCGCCCACGTGTTTCGACTGACCTCGACGCACCTCGACCAGCCTTGACGCGGCTCCCGCTCCCCGCCCCTGCGCCAGCAATCCTGAGGAGTGTAATAACTATTTTTTCTTCTCAAGCATTTAACATACATACATTTTTCTTCCAGGTTCCAGAGTTCCGAGGGGCATTAAGAGGATCCCAAAGTTTCTTAAGAGGGTCCCAAAGGGTCTCAAGGTTGTTCCAAAGGGCCCCAGAAGAGTCCAAGTGGGTCTCCCTAAATCCTCCTGGTCTTCCAAGACCCCATTCCCTGGGTCACCTTGTTTCAACCAGCCTCGATGTATAACCAATGCAAAATTTATCATCATGAAAAAAGGGCAGAGCTAAATAATAAAGCCCAAGAAAGAAGAAGGAATAAAATACCAAAGTAAAGTGTTAATGATCTACAAAATGAATAATCATCCATCCACCCCAAGTGCGACAAGTTGTTCAACTCGAACCCCACTTTCCTTGATTATATTACCTACCTCTTTCTTCCTTCCCTGTCGTATGACTTGTATCTACAAATATTAGCTGATACTGGAATGTGAACGAATATTTTAGAATTCGTTCAAAATGAGACGGGCACATTTTTTGACAAAGGGAAACGGCAGTAATGCCAAAACTTCACAAAGCACATGTTCTGCAATAGTAACATAATGCGAGGAATGAAGAGTGCACAGCTCGGAATCTAGCCGTGCGAGTGTTGGCATAAGACGCGTTCGGTACTGGTATGATGCACTGCGGGAAATTTGAAAGGAGCGATGCCATTGGTGGAACCCACTGAAATTCAATTTGTCATTGGTTCACGACTTCCCTGTCCTTCTCCAATCTCATGAGACGTCTGTTTCTTTAGGTATAGTCTGAGAACCTCAATGCTATTAAGAAAGGAACCAGGTTCCTTAATGTAATCTGATGTACTAATTTGTGATCAAATGACCATGCATCATTTGTATTTATAATAGCGAAAGACTCGAAAAATTACATCTGTGTGAGTGTATAGTTCTCTGTATGATCTAGTGAGGTTGTTCATAATGAACTAACCTGTATCGATTAAGACTTCATGACAGCGACGCAGCAACAATGATTCAAGTGAGAATAAATATCAACAGTTTCCCGCAAGGTTATTTGTTACTGACTTTAAAAACAATGAGATAAGATATGAAATAATAAACCTACACGTAACAGGATGATCGGTCAAGTTTCAATGCTACATCACTCAAATTGAATAAATTTTCATGTAAAATTCCGTTCCTGGTCAATCACAACCAGAAATCAATTACGCAATTCAAATACCATGTCTTGCCAGGCTATGCCAGCCATCGAGCAAAGCGGAGGTCGACAACTTAGCTAGTCCTAGTATAATATCTTGCGAAACTATCGAAAATCATTAATGCAATGCAGTAACTTGCTGCATCTCTTAATACCTAATATAACTCACTACATAAATGTCTTTGTATTTACGATATGGCATATTCATGATCCGAAGATTTCGAAACAGCAACCTATCTATCATTGGCATTACTGCAGTAGGGGCATGGCGTGGTGATCCAACATCAATAAATGAAAAATCGCAGTTTTCAACTATATAACCTCTATCTACGCATAACACTTGAAGACTAAAGTGCGTGACACAGTTTGATCATCAGAACTGTGCCACATTCGAGTAGGAAGTAGATGTAGTAACACTCATTGTACCACGTAGCGTTGCTGGAATCTATGAACATTACTACTAAACAACTGACACAAAGATCTAATACGCTTGCTGAATACTCATTGGGTTTTACTATAATTAACTTTGATCTTATTCAATCTTTCGTTGCTTCTTAAAGGAGAAAAGACTGTACAGTAGTAAATGACAGCAGAGGGCGCTTCCAAATTGAGCAATCAAAAAGTGAGGGACGTGACTCTTACTATAGTCAGCAGTGTACAGATTTCGTATTACGATTACCAGATTTGCGTTCTTCCACTCATCACGCAAGGGGCGGGTGTGTCGTTGAACTAAACGGTCGTTAAATATTTTTATAAAAATGTCGTCTGAGCTCGATGAAAGTCATATTAATTTCCAAACCCGTCGTCTGAGCTCAATGAAGATCCAAATTTGCTCTGAAACTCGTCTGAGCTCGACGAAGGTAGGAAACTAAGCCAAAACAGTCGTCCAAACTCTCAACGAAATAGAACGCTGAATACAGACTGATTATATTTTCTCCACGTGGGGATTATTTTTGACATGAAATTGATCAAATGAGTAACGAGTTGAAGAAGATGTTTCATTTCATTTCACGTTTACGCGCTGCGTCATCAGTCGTCCACTTGCCGTCGCCGGATGTGCCCGGAACGGGGTTTGAGGGTTTGAATCGTCGCCGGGTCAATTCTGTCTCCGGATATATTCCGGCAATAGATTTTCTTCTGAAAATCGTCGCCGGAGATTTTTCAAGATCCTCTTTCTTTTTGCAGACTGGAATACGTGGCATGCTGGGTAAGGTATTGTTACCCTAATATGGAAATCTAATGAAAAAAAGTACGTCCCTAGGTGTTGAACAGAAGTTAACACTAATGCCTAGACTTGTAACCATGTGGTATAAACATCAGGTCATTATAAAATTAGCTACGCATTTTGAAATAAGTTGTGGTGTCATTATTTTGGGTCATTTACTTCCAGATGTCATTGAATGTATGACGAACTATATTATATTACTTTTCAATGAAGAAAAACGAAAATATTTAATAACAAAATAGTTGCGGGAATCACCCTTCTCGTTTTTTCACCTGGGGTGATGCCCGCGGTTGTATGTTTGTATATATCTACAAAAGTTTACATTTTTCCCCGAAATTGTTTGTACGCAACAAACTATTACATATTCCAAGTATCACTACCAAATTTGGCAACAATCTATTGGGAACTCTCGCCACAGCATCAAAGTTTGCGGAACGTTGATTTTTTCAAAACCAAAATTATCAGGGACTTGAAAAACACCTTCACTTTGGCGAATCGTCATAAATTCTCTGCGCATATCAAATTTCAATAAGAAGCAGGTACTAACTAAAGAAGGCATGCTCTCTCAAGTTCCCTAGTCAAATAGTGCCATTTCTGATGTTTTAGGGCCCAAATGGGGGGTCCGGGGACTCACCCCAGGTTGTTGACTGCAGAGAATCACCCAGGTCGACGCTGTATCTCACCTTTGCAGCCCCCCACAGCCCTGGCAATCCCGCCAACAGGGTGTCGTGGGACCACTACAGAGTTACTGTCTTTTTGTTATTCAATAATCCGAATTCCCAGTTAGCACCCCATGAATCTAGCCCCACAAACACAAGTAGCAGTAGTCATATAGTAGATCAATTAGGCCAGTACCTTGCGTTGTTGTGTAAAACACTTTTTCTTCAACTTGAATTCCAAATGTGAAGATACTTCTCCTTAGTGGTGGAATGACCAGAAGCAAGGATCATGCCAACAAACAAAAATATTAAATATCATCAATATAACTAAACGAGTTCCAGATTATGGAAGGGTATTATTATGATAATAACCCCAATATAATAGCACCTAATTTAATAGCTTGTTAATCAAAGAAACACATTGCTTCTCTCATCATCAGCCGACCAAATATTCTTTCAATAACATATACTTCAATTGTAATCACTGCAATTTTCTGGTCGAAACTTAGCAGCTAAGTTT
Source organism: Gammarus roeselii (assembly GCA_016164225.1). Classification (NCBI taxonomy): domain Eukaryota; kingdom Metazoa; phylum Arthropoda; class Malacostraca; order Amphipoda; family Gammaridae; genus Gammarus; species Gammarus roeselii. Next base: position 7,873 of record SDVV010002070.1, on the reverse strand, counting down.
CTGGTCGAAACTTAGCAGCTATTGGTCACAGCTATCTATCCCTAGATTAATTGCCTGAGGGTAAAAAATTACTTATGTTGTTCACATGGTTCATTATGGCATCATTTCATATTTTAAATTATGCCACAATTGCCATATTTATTTATTATGCCATTTTCCCACCTATTTACTTATTAATAATTGCTGCTCTATTAATTCTATACTATTATTGTCAAAACTGCATAGCTATATATTATGGCTCCTACCTATTAATTGCCAGAATTATTTATGACAGCTATCAACTTTATGCTACTACTGATAGAATCATTTTTAATGAATATTATGCCACGAATCAGCAATTTATCAATGCTAAATCTTATGAAAACAATTAGCTTCCTGTAGTATTGTATTGTGCTTTATATATAATCTCATTTTTAATTGGCACACTATGCTACAAATTAGCAGCTTGCCTCATGTGTAATGACAATACTATAGCTGACAATTGTTGGATTGAATTTCGCTTTAATCCAACAGCTTTTATGCCCACTATAAACCACTTTTATTCTTTGATCTACCGAAAAAACTATTCTTTGCTGCTTCATTTAGTCGTATATATTATTTCTTCTCTGTTTTTCTGTCTTTCTTTCAAAAAAATTATCAAATTCTAATAAATTACCATTGATTTATATTGATTCTCCACAGAACCAAGGTAAAATATATACTCATTAGAGCTGCAGCTCTACCCATCAACTAATTTTTATGGTTGTATTCCATCAGTTTCGAGGTGATTGTCTTCAATGTATCTACCGCCGCGATACTCGACTATTCCTAACGGATAACATGGACCGCAGGAACTAGGTAGTACAAAAGAGAACAACTTGCTATTTATGAATTGGACCTCAGTAACTAATGGAACCATCCCAATTATACTTTCCACTTAGTGGCAAAGCATATAGCTAAACCCTAACCTTAGATGCAGGGTTTTCCTAAATGCAAAAAGGATAGAAGGTGCAACAAGTCATATGAAGTATTAAATACTCCTATTCTAACCTGACACGGGTAGGAAAGGAAACCTAACTTTGACCAAAAGGCCAAGATCAGTGTAAAAGTAGTCAGAAACAGGAATGTTTCTTGAGTATTCACACTAAACAGAATGGCAAGAACTGTAATAGTTGATGTAGAGGAAAATATAAATGGACCAGGGACAAAGCTCCAAATTGAAAGTTTGGTAGGCTAATGAGTTACCAGTTGGTTAAACCAGTTTCGTTGAAAAGTTAAAGTTAAAGTTAGCTTCCGTGAGCGGTAATAATTCAAGTGTACACGGCGCTTGCAGTTTCAAGGCACCTTCAATATGTTTCAAATTAAAATATGAATTTAATTATTTAAAAAATGAGCACCCTTAGGCGTAGCCTTTGTCGTGGCTCTGTTCATAATTTTTTGACTAAAAAAAATGAAATAATAATTATTAAATAATATGAAATGAGGTCGAGTATTATGGGCAAGCATCTATGCTATAACAGGACGAGGACAAGGACATGACATGAAATCAATCTTTGGTATTGTGTAACCATGGATTCCCAACTTAACTGAGAGAAGACATCCGAGGTAATATAGAAGGGGAAAAGAAGGGAGATAGGAAAGCCGACAAGAAAATCAAGGACGCTGTTGCTTCTCAGCTGGTAATCTTGTCACTGGTGAGGCTTCATTTACAGTGATGAAAGCAAGGTCCACGAGCATGGTCTCAGAGGCGTGCCAGCAGGGGGTTGGCGTAGAAACAGAGGCAGTTGATGCACTGTTGTTCTGCGCCAATCCGCAGCGTAAAATGAAGGCTGCACAAAAATGATTGGCTAAACCAAATATGCTACATGGGAGACAATTACACACCATTCTGCCTGCCTCATACAGGCAGACAGATTGGGTGCATGTAGTAAATGAACATTAAAATAGAAATAGTAAACCACTATGGGTGAAGCTACCAGGAATATAATGTGAGGCTTAAGCTCCACAATTCTTAGAAAATACATCAGAACACAATTTGACTGTTACGTTCATTATAAAGAATTATGAATGCATAACTCTCCTCTTACTTGAATGTACAAGGCTGTATAGTAGTTGTATGATATTTGAACCTATTTGAAAACACATATTATTTACATTATCTATTTATACATTGGCACGGGCCACGGTTGGGGTGTTATTCAGGCAAAGATTGTTACTCATGTGAACAGGATACTAATTTGAATATCCTATTATAGAAATCTATAATGTAATGTAATTATTAGTCTGCTCTAGATTTAGAAACCTTATCCCAGAAGAATGTAAGTTATATTTGTCAAAGTTGGGATCTGCACATTTTAAATAGGTTATGACAATGTGAAATAAATCAGACACTAAAATTTCCGTATGGGGAATTAAGAACAGGGAATTGAAAAACTTTTGAGATACATCGGTCTTGCCTCGTCTTCCAATGTATTAAGGATATAATCCTGAATCTGGGAGAACCTCTTGAATATTTTTTTAGGTACCCATGAGTGTCATGTGATGATGAGCATGTTTGGTATACTAATTATTTTCCTGAAATAAATGGTGAGAACTGTTTTTGATAGAGGTCTAATGTTGATACTTGGTCAAGCCTGAAATACAACACTCAATGGATTCTCTGCTATCCACATTGCATTATTCATTTGCACTAAAACGTGGTAAGGGAAAATTGAAATCTTGTGGCCTGGCCTAGCCTAGCTGGCTAGCTATCGAGTAGGCCTAAATCACTAACTTATATTGTGCCCAGCACAATACCACTTTCAATCAGTAACATTCGCTGGGCCGTCGTCACAACACACATGGTTCCGACTATTCAAATACATGTAATCCAGAAAGAAGACATGTTTCAAACAAAAACTAAACTCTCCGGAGCCTGATCGAGCTCCGGAGAGTTTAGAAAGCCCTCTCGGGTGTTTATCTGGGAAGTCGTTGTTGCCATAGTTGTCCCAAGGTTTTTATCTGAATCCTTTATTCCTTCTGCTGAATATGTTCAATGGCTTTTTGTGTGTGGGTATACGTATTTATTGAACCAAAATAATTATTTGTTCCACTGCCATTATGGTTGGAAGCAGTTTTGTACTAGCTGAACAGAAAAGTTGTAGGTACATACAGAGAGGTGCAAACAATGAGATCAAAAGAGGCGATTGTATAGTATAGTGATATTAGGATTATTGTAGGGTCAATTGGGGACCTCTACAAAATAATGGTGATATTCCCCTGCAGTAGACAGCAACTATTCGCAGTATCCCCCATCTAACAAACTTAATCTAGATGACTCAGTTCTGAGCAAAAGGGTATCAATCCACCAGTTGGCAATCAAAATACATCCCCCAACTCCTGCTAACAGCTATCGATGTAGTCTTGAGTTCAGGGTAACAATTTGTAGGTAGATTTCTTTGAGGTTAATAAAATTTATCACAGGAAACTTTGGTAGTGACACATAATAAACTACTATTCTGAGAACACCAACAACTGATCAATAGTTCACTGATCAACCAATAATATACATTTCATTGAATGAGATTTTCCATGCTCCCCTCACACCACTATGCTGTTCTGCACGATTACACCAATAACATGCTGTATGAAACGCTAGCATTACTATCAAGCCGTTACGAGACCTTGCACCGTTAAAAATAGATCTCTGAATACATGCAACAACAACCTATAACAGTTCTGAATAATCACTGTACACAGTTCCGTTCAATATGCTCACCCAGTACGAAAAGTAACTTACATTGCATCTACAGTAAGATACTGCATTTATACTTATTAGGGCAACACAGTTAAACTTCTAGTGTACAATAGGAAAAAGTATAGATTTCCTCCAATCTAGTAGTTTTCACGCAAGTAGCAAGTAGCTTCCAGACCGTTACACACCAAGTGCAATTAATAGCCCCATATAACGACAGAGGACAGCACCAATATCAAGGCAGACGTCTTGGGATTATCTCAGTAGAGTATATAGCTACGAAACGCGGATGTGAAGGAATTAGATAGGCCAAAGTTATAGCAACGAAACGCGGATAAGAAGGATTTAATTAGATATGCCAAAATTATAGCTACGAAACGCAGTTGTGAAAGAAATAGATAGGCCAAAATTGTGGCGGCGAAACGCGGATGTGAAGGAATTAGATAGGCCAAAATTATTGTGCCAAGACGCGGATGTGAAGGAATTAGATAGGCCATAATTAGCGGAGCAAGACGCGGATGTGAAGGAATTAGATAGGCCAAAATAATAGCACCAAGACGCGGATGTGAAGGAATTAGATAGGCCATAATTAGCGGAGCAAAACGCGGATGTGAAGGAATAAGATATAGGATGACTAGATCTTTGAAACTATTATCGAATGTAATTGTTATGAAGTTTTTTTTTTCTTAGTGTGTCTGACTCAGTCGCTGTATATCTCGGACACTGAAGTTGTAGTTTAAGACAAATTGATCTTGTGAGGAAGTATATTATTTGTTAGTGAAATCAGTAGATACAAAAAGGGATTGCTATTTGAAAAATAACTTGATAAATTATGACATCACTAGCATCATATTTTGAGACTCATAAATAATAAGTTGAAATTAAAATTTAGTACCAATTACATTAAACTCTCATATTGACCATCTCAATTCCGTTAAACTTTTGCAATTTAAAGTACTCATTTTTGGAGTAACAAACTGAATTGAATGAAAAAAAAAATCTTGAATTAGAACAGAAATGTTTCCTAAAATTTTGAGCATGAAACCTCACAGAAATAATCATAGCAAAATAATGCAGCAAGAAATCCTGCCAATGAAGAACCACCTTCAAGTTGATAAACAGCACTCACCCTTGTTGTCAGGTGCACTGCGCTGCCAACAAGGGGTCAGTCCTGCTCTGTTCCTACAGTCAATGATGAACAGACACTTCAGCTCGAGGTGAAAACTCAGTTGGTTATGCAATAGCGAAATTGCTGGTCAGGCTAAGCTCTGCTCTTTCTGTGACACAGAAGCACAAGATCAGGGGAACGTCGGCATAAGTAGTAGATAAAGGTACAAAACGCGGATTAGTGAAGGATTATAGGTAGGCGTTAATAGAGTTACTTCTGGTGGGTAGGGGTGGGGGTCAGCGAGGCAATGCTGAAACCTTTGCCCGCTAGGCAGAGCCTAATGGGCGAAGGATCTGGTTTCGGACAGATGGATAGCTTTTCGGATTATTCAATTGTTAATAGGTTATATATTTACATAAAGGTATTGGCATTTCAATGCTTGGTGGGTATTGCAACATCGTTGCATGTCATATTGCATGTATGTATTTTCAATGCTGTGTACTCTGAATGTTTTTTAGGGTAATGACAAACATACATTTATAATATATTTTTTATTGATAATAACTTATGTAAAGTATTATATATTAAGAGCTCCACTTTCCGGACACCATCATGATAATTTTTTTTCAACCTTGGTAACATTTCAACGTCGTTCGATATTGATCAATTTACACGTGGCATAGATTCAATTAGCTTACTGTTATGTTCTGCGATTGTTTTTTTTATCAGTACCTTAGCGCTCTGTTGTACTTACTCCAGCAGTAACTCCTTTTATCGTTTTATTTGTTATCATACATAGAGACAGCTATATTAATAAATTAGGTGACTGAAACATTCCTAGAAAATAATCACACAGGAGTATAATTGACTCATTCGATGGTTGATTGGTGGATTCGTTGCGGTTGGGGTTGCGATATTTTGTCTGTTTTGTTCATTTATCACTATATATTCTTTTATAGGATTAGTGTGTTTGTTATGTTTTATAACTCAATTTGCAGCCTTAGTGTGCGATCGACCCTGTATGGTACCAGACTGAAGGTTGGGTTTCAGGCAATGTTCTGTGTATTTTTCCAGTCGTTTATTTCGTATGTATATAATATATATAGGAATAGTATGGTACAATAGCTTGATTGTTGGCGGTTTAATGTATATTTTTCTTAGAATGCAGTAGCTTCGTTACGAGATTCTGTATACTCCATACCGCATTATCCAGTTTTAAAACAGATATATCGGTATTCCATTGACGCGATATTCCAATAGCGAGAGTAGCTGAACGATATGGATTTATTGTGTGTTATTTCACTGTGTTATGTATACTTAGTAATGATCGGTTGATTTATGTTGATTTTATAGGATTTTTATGATATTTTAGGTTTGCATCTTCCACATTATTTCAGGCATAATAAGTAGGTTATTGTAGCTTTTTGGTGTTTTTACTTGTAGACATGACATTTTGTTACGATTTAGCCGTGGTTACTTTAGTTAAAGAGATGTTAATTTATCCCTGTTTTGGATTGAGTTGAGTCTAATTTCATCAGATTTTGTATGTAATATACCGTATTTGCGTAGTAGTATTCCACATCATTTACTGTAGGTTTCAGTTATGTCGCTCGTATGTCTTGGTATCTATACACATTAGTTGCTTGTTAGGTTACATGCTAGTTCTTTCTACTTCATCACGTTTTTTAATGTATGTTTTGGGTATGGCAGAGAAATAATTTCCTTGCTTTGTTATGACTCGTGCGTTTTAGTATATTTTCGTTTAGTTTTGTACGTTCTCTGTACAGTTCCCATCTTCAATGCAATCTGTTGGTGATTATACAATATCAGAATATTAGGATATATTACGTGTGTATCTACAATGTAGAACATTATTTCAGTTATAATTTAGTTACAAGCTGTATATTTTTGTAGTGTTTTATATATCTTCTTACATCCTGATACAATGTTTGACGTGCTTATTATAGATATAGAAGATCCCATTTGTTACACACTCGGTCTTGCTGTTAGGGTATTGTATGTGAATTGTAGGATCATTTTTCAATATTTAGGAGGAGTTAGAGAGTCCCCTAGGCGAAAACCTCGTTTTATATGCCTATTTTGTGTAAATAGACCGATTTACTATGATTGATACCCTATGAAGTATAATTTTATTGTTGGTTACAGCAGAGTAGAGCATCATATATGACTATTTTTACAGTTATTGTTGTTGATGTTGTAAGATTTTCCACGATAATCATAGGAATGTATGTTGAAGAGGTGTAAGTCCGTACTGCATCTTCGTGAATTTTTTGTCATTGATCCATAGCAAATGTGTAGTTTAACGTTTAGAAGACGATTTACTGGATGGAGGGGTCCTAGTGTAGAGGTGGTTTAAATTTTTTTGTTGTCACTTGGAGTTCATCCATGTTCAACGGGAATTATGTATGGCCTTGTGGACGTCGATCTCAACTTCCGTGTGTTCGTTAGTGAGGTTACGCAACAAGCTGCTCATCGTTGCTGTGATTTACTTAGGTTGTTAGTGAACAGGAGCCTAGCTTTTTATGGCCACAGTCGTTGAGACTCATGTCGGGCCCATTCATGACCACTGTACCTGTGTCTAGATCCTTGGTAATGTCCAGGATATGACTTTGCTCGAGGCTGTTCAAAGACAATGGGTTAAACAGATGCATAGTACGTCTGTGGTATTGTATCATGACTGGATGTTACCTCTAAATTTGTTATATATTAGGGCTTGATTGCTGAGAAGTGACTTAGTAAAAAATTCTAGTCTTCGTTGTTATGACACAGTTGGTTTGGATATGCTCTACTAGAAGCATAGCATCAGTCAGGTCTAGGAATTAGTTATATATTTGAGCAGTTACCGTAGCATTATTTGTCATACATGAACTCAGTGTTGAATGTCAGATTGTTCGGTATGGCTGTTATGATATTAGTATACGATCTTAGTCATGTAACAGGTCACGTGGGATATTGAAGTACGATTTATCATCTGGGCGTGGTAGGATACACCGTATATATTAGTGAATCATTGTCGGTTAGGGTGTGCCTAT
>SDVV010002069.1:0-23838 GCA_016164225.1 Gammarus roeselii | reverse complement strand
CCACCTTGTGCCTGTACTCTTGCAGAGATGAAGTTGAGTCAGCAGGAGCTGGAAGATCATCAAGTGCATCTAAATGTGCCATCCTTATGCGATCTTCGTTCCCGTACAGCTTCTTTAGCATTGCAACTGCTAGTGGGTAGGACTCATTTGTTGGAGCAAACCCAGCCAGTGTATTTTTTGCAGCACCCTTTAACTTGCTTTGCAGGTATTGAAACTTTTCAGAAGGTTCCAGTTCATCATTTTCATGGACGGTTCTGAAACTTTGCCAGAATGAGGTGAACATGAGTATGTTTCCACTAAAGTCCAGCATCTCTAGAGTGGGTAGCTTGACTCTCACACTTCTTAAGGAAGAATTGCTTATTGATGCAGCAGCTTCACTACTTGGTGCTGGCTGCACCTCCATTCTTAGTCTTTTGACCTTTGCCAAGGTGAAGTTCAAGGGTTCCAATGAATCATCATTTTCATCCTCCATTTGAATTTTTTCTTCTTGAGGAATGTTTTCATCCCGGTCAACTTCTTCAAGCATCTGCCTATGCAGTGCATGTGCTTCTTCTAAACATGTTCCCGCAGTGGTAACATAGCAAGTCAGCTTGTCTAAATTCTCTGCCTCTGCGAATGGGACATGTTCACAACAAGCTTAAATTTTGTTCTTTATCTTAGTGACTTTGCCTCGCAAGCGGGTACGCAAAGCCACCAGTCGCTGAAATTCTGCGCTTCTAGTCATCTTGAACGGACAATATATATTTGTCCACAATCTTAAACCTGGTAACTAATTTTCAGTTAAAAACTCACAAGAAAAAACTAGCAAGAATAGACTGGCAACAATAACGCCCGTTATTTGTCAATCACTCCTGCCGCAGTTCTTAAGAATTGTTTACCGGAAAATTATCACCTTCCAGTCATGAATCAATGCAATTCAACTCAAGGACTACTTCGTCCTTTTCAGTTAATTTGCAAAGTCACTCCTGTGCTATCTTGTAACAATGCAATTCAACTCAAGGACTACTTTGTCCTTTTCAGCTAAATTGTAAAGTCACTTCTTTGCTACAATGGTACAATGTAAAATTTAAAAATTTGAGGACCACTTCAGTCCTAAAACCTAATTTCACAACAATGCAGCTACTTTAAAACATTCTTTCACACATAAATTTCACAAATTATTTTTAAATAAGGACTTACCTTGTCCCATAATCTGCGTTTTCACAATTTGCATGCCAAGAGCTCATCACAACTTCTTAATCTCACCCAAAAATTTATTTCAATTCAAATTGGAGATCAATAACTTTATTTTATCATCCTGGAGAGCACAAAATATTCTGAGGGCATACTTTTGTCCTATTTGAATATTTTCCACTCAACAGTGATGCTATTTAACTTCTTTGTGGCTTCATCCAATTTAAATTTGACTTTAAATTCAAATCGGATGGTCAATAGCCATCTTTTAGCAATGACTGAACTACAAATCGTCTTGAGGAGCCAACTTCTGTCCTATTTAAACAATTTGCAATCCAGAGTTGCCTTTTCTGTAAAACATTGATCCGGTTCGAAAGGACCATGTGGATGGGTTTTCTCTCACCTTTGCTTACCCAACCTTTAGAATCCTTATTATTTATTTTTACACACACATTAAACATATCTTAATGACATTATATCTCTTGACATTTTAAAGCCAAAATCCAGACTGGTGATATTTGGGGCTTTGTAGATTAATTTAATTCAAGGGAATTTTACCTTTAGCTTAAGTCAAAGGACGACATTGTTGTTGTCTCGTGAACAAAATCAAATGAGCACAGGGAGTCATTGTTGGGTCTACGGTGTAGCTACAGTTACTAGAACTAACTACAGATAATTGCCTACCTAACAGTATGTTAGTCTACTGCTAATCTCTGCGTCACTGATTCGACTAGTCAAATGGTCTTAGTTTGAACTTATCGTTTCTCGCAGATTGAATTTATTATCCATTTGGTCGGGCTTGCCGCCTCACACGTCCGGCATCACTCACAGTTCGAAAGCAACAACCCCCTCCTAAGCTTGGGGAGCCAACATTTTGGCATACAACGCCATCTAGCGGTGGCGTTGGTAGGCTTACCTGGTTCCGACCAATTGGTTTAACGCTTCCAATCGAAAGATTATATCTAGCTACTTTACTATAATACCTCATCATCTTCCACATATATTTTATTCGATACTTATTTGCATTACTTCATGCTCAATTGTTTTTATAATTCTAAATAATGTTTCGAGAGGAAGGAAGGCCGGTTCCCGCGCTTCGAATGACCGGTGGTGAAGAAAAGGGGGGGGTGTGTGTTACCCTCCCCGGCTGAACCTCAGGAATGCCAAAACACGACACCAGGGCTCCTTCACTATCGAAACACATATACACATATGGGTTAACAATGGAATGTCTTAGTTGGCAGGGTATGAGAAATGTTTCCCACACTACCACGTTTTACGTAGTTGTATATTACCCCACGCTGGTCCTCTTTGTGCTGAGACCTAGAACTGCATGCTAGTTTATCTCATATTGGTGTAACATTGATGGAAATTTGGTAAGGCTGGTCAAGAGACCACCTAAACTACTTGATATAAAATTGATGCAAGAGCTTGTGGAAATATGTCCACCGTTTTGTCATCTGCCATGGCTGGAACAAAATTCAAACCTGACAATTTAGTTTTGCCAAGGTGAAAGGACATTCTCATTCACCTGGATGGGTTAAGCTGTTTGTTCCAGAGCTCAGCAAAAGCCTCCATAGAAGTAACTACCCTTTTATTTTCTACGGTACCAGAGAAATGGCAAACTTCAAGGCAGGAGATTCGTTCCTCTATCATGCAATCAAGGAATGCTTTGGCAAGCCTCTAAAGCAAAAGCTCTTCAATGAAGGCCCATGGAAGGCCTTCATTTAGAGACCAGGATGGGGAGATGGTTTCGGACTCACCTGGTGCTACGCTTGGGAACAAGTGATAGCTCTGGAGTAGATTCCCTTCACGGGTCATTCTCACGTGTCTTCCTGTAATGCTGGTGTGTGAAATGCAGATGTTGGAGGACCTAGGGCATTGAGGTGTGTCAGCATTGATGGAGCCTCTGTGCAGTGCTGTGGTTCTAGTGTTGGTGCGCATTGTCTCTTCTGTGACTTGTTTGTTGGTCAAGCCTCGATTTGATGATCCTCTTTTGGTATTGGCACTGCAGTCATCTTCTGTGTGTTGGGAAGGAAGAAAGGCTGTGCAGTATTTTTACTGCAGGTGCTGGACTGGATCAGGCATGTGGTCTGATATGTAGTGGAAGTCTGTCAGACCTTCTGTCAGCTACTCACTGCTGTAGGCACAATCTCTTAAAGGCTGTCTGAAGTGTCTGAAAGTTTAGATGCAATATCTGCTGTGGGAGGTGTTTCTGCTGTTGTGGGCAATGCTGTGCTGTCTGTGCAAAAAATGTTTGAGGAGAAAGTAGCCTAGTGGGTCGCTTTGGATGGTGGAGTCAGTGGTGGACCCACACAGGTAGAAGATATGATTAGTATAATTCATGAAAGTGTCCAGTTGGTGTAATGGTGAGGTTGTGTGTCCAGAGCTGGGAGAGTAGATGATGTGAAACATTGTAGGAAGTAAGTTGTTCCGAGAGATTTTGGATTGCATTTTGCTGAATGCTGCAAAAGGTTTGATGAATGTTGTTGTGTGGATTGCTTTGAAAGCAGTATTGCAGAGCCTACCTTGGGGAGGTGGTTGCGATGGCAGACGTAATGGTGATGGCCGTGGCGGTGCTGATGATGTGATGGTGATGGTGGCTGTCAAGGTGTTCATGGTGGTGCTGATGGTGGTATTTGTGTTTGTGGTGATGCTGGTGACCTTGGATTTCTGCTGGTCGCAGTGTTGGTGGCAGGGGTATTGCTGATGGCTGATGCTGGTGGTCATGGTGTTTGTGGTGCTGTTGGATGTGGCAGTGGTGGTGGAGCTTTGTCCAGTTTGAGTGGTTCTGGTCGGGGTGGTGACGGCGACGGTGGAGGAAGGATGGTTCTATGGCTGCTTGAGGGGCAAGGTGCATCATTTGATTTTGAAGTTTGGACAGGTAAATATAAATTCTCCAATAAATTAGATGTATTGCTTAGTTGATTATGTCAAGACCTATGCCTTGGATGTTGTTTCTGTGAGGGAGACTTGGCTGACTTTTTCAGTTCCTACATCCTTAATTTTTTTGGGTGGGTCTTGATGTTTTTAGGGGCAACACTTACAGTTCTGTTTGCAAGCATGGTGTTTGCTTGTTTGTAAGAAGAGAGGGTTGCAAAGTTGTTGTTGAACCCGGCCTTCACTGGCCTAATGTTGCTGCCATTAAAATATTGGATGTTATTTCTAGGGGCTGGCTGTTAACCATCCCTTATCTTATGATGCTTACAATTATTGGGTTGTTCAGCTAATCTTGACTTTTTGTGTTGATGTGAAGGGGTTATTTTGGGTGACTCCAACCTGCCCTCTTTGGCTTAGCATTTTAAGAATGCTTTGGATGCATATGCATGCCTGGTGGATGTATCTTCCTTTCTGCTGGTCTGACACAATGGGTAAGAGAAGTTTTCTGCCAGGTGATTCCATTTTGAACATCTTCCTTACACCTGCGTTGGATGGGGTGGGCAGTGTTGAGGTGCTCTCCCCATTTCCTTGTTGTATGCACTCACCTATTGTGTGCAACTATCTCCATGTGGACCTTGGATGGGATGTTGACTTTTTTAACAGAAGCAGATACCTTTGTCATGGGAAACTATGATGCCATATCAGGGTCTTTGTTTAATAATGATTGAAAACTGAAATTTATGTACCTGGCAGGCAGTTTTTTTTGCACATGGTGTCCATTCTGATGAGGTTGGCTGATCTGCATGTTCTAATTTGGAATGGGGCATATCTCACTCAGCAGTTGATGCTAGAGAGATTCTTGCCAAGAGGGGATCTTTGCTCCGTGCTGGAAATGGGTGTCTTTGACACCTGGAACCACCAGTATCAAACCAATGCCATCCAGAGTTGTGCTCAGTATAAGGGACATTGCATGGATCAAGTTTGTTTGTGTCTAAAGCTTTTTCATTCATACATCTACAATAAGAGGAAGGGTTGTTTATCTGTTGTTTCTTTACATGTTGCAGGTGGTATGTTCACTGTCCCCAGGTCATCAGTGTAACATTTGTTGATGCATTTGCAATCATTTTTGTTGTTGAGGCTCCTTCTAATCCAGCTCCCAGTCAAGTCTTTCATGGACAGATGCCTGATCCAGTTTTCAGTCATGCTCAGGTGCTTGACATGTTATTATCTCTAAATGCATTGTTGGCTGTGGGTCCCAATGCCTTACATCCTAAGCTTCTGAAAGTTATGCAGGTGCACTGTCTAAACATTTGTTAACACCGTTCCACAGCGCATTACTTTGTGGTGTCCTTTCAGACTTGTGGCAGGAGTCAACTGTGATGCCCCCTGTTCGAGGGCATGCCAAGTATGATCGATCCACTTAACTATTGCCGTCGGTCTGACCTCTTATGTGCTGCAAGAGTTGGGAAAAATTTGTTGTTTCAGGTCTGGTCAAGTTTCTTGGCGCTGTGACATTCTCACATACCAGTTTGAATTCCAGCAAATTTGGTCTTCTAGGGATCATCTTCTCTTGGCTTAAGATGTTGGACTGGATGGATGAAGGCTGCTGGATTTATTAAAGGCATTCAATGATGTTTCTCATGATGTATTGATTCACAAGCAAAGAGAGGTGAGTGTTGAGACAGTTCTGCTTGGTCTGATTTGTTATTTTTTTGGCTGTCAATCTAGGCGCGGTTGCCGTTGAAGGTTATTGTAGTGAGTCGAGGGAGGCGGTGTTGTTCCTCAGGGTTCAGTCTTGGATCCTGTGTGATTCGTTATCTATATCAATCATATCACTAATAGAGTGCGGTCTTTTCTTTAAAGTCATTAGCTGTTAGCTACAACCTGTATCTTAGGCACAAGTGGGTGAAAGTCAGCAGTTGCTGGTGTGTCTTGTCTGCAGTTGAATCTGTGAACTTGTGGTTAAACTGAGATAGGTGCGTTGTGTTGAGGTTTGTTTGGGGGTGTGCCAAGTGGACTGATCAGGATTCACTGGCTCTATACCATTTGAATGGGATTCCTTTGAAGTTGGGTCAGTCCCACAGAGTTTGTGGTGTCCCTCTTTGTGATGCACATCAGGCCTGTTATGGATTGTTTGCTGAAGTGGAATGGAGGATTTTTTGTGGATTTGAGATCAAAGAGTGTGCAGAGAGACTGACAAGGAGTGTGGATGGTCTGGCTGAGTTGGATTGCTTTTCCAGTCGGGAGCAATTTGCCTAAATTTTATGTAAGGGGAAAGTTTTTTAGATCAAACCTTATGAAATGCTGGAGGATCATCCATGAGTTACATGTTGTTGCCAACCTTGGAGATCATTTTTGCAGAGCTCCTGATGTGAGTGCATGAGGCCATCCCTTAAAAATGTTGATGTTGGCTTGTAATATATACTAACATCAAGAAGAATTTTTGGAGCATGATTTGTACAGTTGTGGAACAGCCTTCCAACTTATTTGATGGAGTCAGAATCCCTGGCTGCATTCAAGGGATTACTGGTGCAGTTTCTGGGGGATGTTCTGTTTAGTTTTTTTTTAACTCAGAGGGGATCCTTCTTTCATATGTTGATATCTGCCTACTATGTGCTCCATCTCATCGTGAGTGGCTCATGCAGCTGTTTTTTTCCATGTGTGGGAGGTGGTATGTTTCTCTGTCTTTGGGTTATTGTGGTAGATGTGTGGGTTGTGGGTGGGTTCTGTTTCCATGCGCTTCTCCTTTGTAAACTGCGCTGTGCAGTGAGCTGTACTTGCAAATTTTTTGTCATGCATGCTGTTTGTTCATATGATGGCCAATTGTGCACATTAATTCCAGTTGTTAAAAATGTCTGTATAGCCGTTATCAATGTTAAACTGGTGTGCATGGCTGTGCTGTCCTCCCTCTGCTCTGTTGCTCTTCACCAGTTTGTGGTGCTGCTGGAGAGTACTGCAGAGGTAAGCAACCATGTCCCAGGAGTTTATGCTGTCCCTATAGGTAGCGCTTATTTGCCCTCTCATTTTGTAATCATCATGCGTTAGGAATATAGGCTGTTGTGGGGATAGCAGGCTCCTGAAATCTATTATGAGAAGATGGACCAGAAACATTGATGGATGGTCTGATAGTGACTTGGGTAATTGTTTGAGAAGCCTAGATTTGTTTTCTCTAATTGGTCAGCATCTGGAAGCAGACCTGATGAAATACTGGAGAATTTTGCATGGTAAACTGGATTATCTGCTTCTAAATGTTTGCTTGCAGGGTTGGCAACAACAGTCATTTGCTGCAGTTGGTGTTTCCTCCTTGCTCTGCTGATGTCCTCAGTAGGTCCTTCAGTGTGAGATATGTTGGTCTGTGGAATTGCTTGCCTGCTGGGATAGTGCATTTGACAGATCTCCCTCACTATGGGCAAGCCCTTGCTAATCTGATGTATGATGAATTTTCAAATTTTGTCTAGGCTGTTGATGTCAACAATTTTTTTTATTGAAAGGTTAAGACCAACTAAGTGCTATGTAGCTAGTCAGTTATTTTCAAGCACTAATGTTCATTTTGTTCCTATCATTTTGGTGTTCTCCCTTGACTCTGGTATTATATGGCATTTGTGCCTCTGTCTTGCTTTGCAATCTGGCTTTGCTTGTGTGTTGGGCAGTTGTTTAGCCACCAAATTCAGATCCGGTGAAGGTCTATAATTTTTACTTAGAATAATGGTAGCACAAGCAATGTTTTATGAAGACCAGTAATGACATCACAAAACTCAAGAGATGACTTCAAAGGAATAGTGTAGAATTAATTTTAATTGTTTAGTGCAACCTGAGGTGTTTTTTCAACTGCGGTTTGATGTTTTTTTTTCAATTCTTCGTAACTTGTCAATGCATCATTGCTGGTACTGTTGCCTTCTTTTTCTCCCATGCAATAAACATAATCAATTCCAATTTGACTTGTATGAGTACTGTGAAACTATATGTCTTGACGCATTGGATGCTTTGATTCTAGCAGGTAGCTACTGTTATTTAGCTATTTATTAAAAGGAAATGTTTGCGTGTGCATCTGACATCGGGGGGGGGGGGAAGTGGGTCAAGTCCGTACTTGTTAGGGTGATGGATTTTCTTCAGAAGGTGCCAACATAGAAAGTAAAGTTATCTTTTATTATTGTTAAACATCTAGTTTAATTTTTTACAGGTTGACACTGGAATAGATCTTGCAGCACAAATTTCTTTTTCCATGCATCTACCCTTTGCCACATGCAAGCTTATGTAGTTTGGAATGAATCAGTCACCCACTCAAGTGGTTTAGAATTGTATCAGTTTCCAAATCAATTGGAGATCAGTCAATTTGCACCTGATCGCTACCCCTCTTCATTTGCTCCTTACACTCTGTATTAGCAATTTACCAATGCTCATTTTTTTTGACATGCCTTTTGATTTTTCATTGCATGCCAATACCAATATATGGGTGATACTGATTCTCATAGCATATTTATCAATTGGAATACTGTTCTAGTTGATTGTTATATAAGAGCTAACATAGCCCAATTTTTTATTGTTATATGAGTTAACATAGCCCAATTTTTTATATCTAAGACAATTTTGTGAAAAACAATCATTTTATTTTATTTGCATCATTATTTATTTGTAAAAAAAGTCTTGTTAAGAATTGGTTTCATCAGCAAATTTTCCACCAATAGTAGTTGTAGTAGTACATCTCTACACATTTAATAGCTACTGACTGAAAGCTGCTACCTGCTGGATAAATTGTAACAGGATTATAGTAGCTAGCTACTAGAGAAGTGGTAGCTGTAAGCTACTAGAAAATTTGTTGGCATCCCATATTCTTCTCATTTCCATGACATTTTATTGCTTGTAATTTTGTTCTCCTACATTGGCTTAATTTGTGACTAGCACACAAGATCAGGAGAATTGCAACAACTTTCTAACTATGTTTATGTTTTTTTTCAGGTGTTGCCAAACACTTGCAGGCACCAACCCCTGCAACTTATGAGGCTGGCACTATGAAGGGCATCAATACATACTGGCCTGCAGATGTTGATGTTGATACCACATAACAAGTAGTGTAACTCAAACTACATCAATGGATAATTTTACTGGTATCTTTGGTGATGGAGACTTGGGTGATTTGGATTTGGGGGTGGACTCCTTTGGGGGTCCACCAGGTCCAACCCCTGTGAGTGTCTCTGATCTTGACCTTGGGAACTACTCTCAGCCCAGTTACACCAACATAAGCAGCAACACTCCTCAGCAACAACAACAACAACAACCAATACAGAAATCAGGGCTCATGCCCTCACAGCAACTTCAGTCATCTCCAGGACAGCCTTCATATGGAAATCCTCCTCAGGGATATCAGTATGGACCGTCTCCAGGGAGCCAACAGCAGCCTCAGCCTCCCATTAGTCAATTTTCGATGGGAGGGCAGTATAGGCCTCCCTATCATTCTCAAGACATGTATGGTGCAGGACCTATGCAAACTGGCCAGAGCATGCCAGGATGGGGAACTACTCCTGACCCATATGGGGGGACAGCTCAGCCTAGTTATGCCATGCCAGGACCAGGCCCTGGTGCTAGGCCTATGCCAGGCTATCAGGGAGCTCCCATGCAAGGGTTGCCCAACACACTTCCACAGCAAAGTCAACAGCCACCGCCACCTCAGCCTGGTAATATTCCACCAAATTTTTCAGTTATGCCTAACCAGCATATGCCACCTCAAGGATTCCAATCTCAGCAATCTAGCCCATATCCTGGGGCCCCACGACCACCTTACCCTGGCTATGACCCTCAGAGAGCCATGGCGCCAAACAGTTCCCTTATGTATGGGAACAGTCCTGGCCCTCCTCCTCAACAATATGGTGTACCCCAGCCGCCGCAGCAGCAGTACACTGGCTATTCTCAGCAGCCACCGCAGAATCAGATGATGACCAGCCATGGAGCTCCTGGAGACATGGGTCGCCAGTACACAAGTCCCCAGCACCCACAGTCATCCTCACATCAACTGCCTAATGGTAGTCCAGCATACAGACCTTCTTATACATCATCTGGTCCTCAAATGTCCCCTCACCCACAAATGTCTCCTCACCCCCAAATGTCGCCCCGTTCTGTTTCGTCCCCACATCCTCATCCGGTGTCCTCTCCCATACCCAATCCTCCCT
This sequence comes from Gammarus roeselii, assembly GCA_016164225.1. Lineage (NCBI taxonomy): Eukaryota > Metazoa > Arthropoda > Malacostraca > Amphipoda > Gammaridae > Gammarus > Gammarus roeselii. The sequence goes on along the minus strand of SDVV010002069.1, from coordinate 13,621 downwards.
CCTCTATGTCCATCTCTAGTGGCACACAAAATATTGCCACCTCTTCCAGTTCAGGAGCTGGAGGCTCCAGCTTACAACACCTTGAGAACATGGTGAAACCTTCCATGCCCAACAGCAGCCATCAGAGTTCTGTGGCTAGTGGCCAGCCTACTCTGCAGAGTCCTATGTATTCCACAGGCTCCAGCATTCCCAGTCCCATAGGTAGCCGACCCCCCATGTCTCCGGGCCTGGTGCGCCAAGCTGCTGCTCCTCCCATGAGTCCAGTGATGAGTCCTCGGCCTCCGATGTCCCCCCAGCAGTGGCCTCCTCAGCCCCGCCCCACATCCCAAGGATACAACATGCAGTCGGGCTATATGGGGTCAATACCTGGACAGAGAGGACCAGCACCAAATATCACTTCAGTGACTTCTCTGCAAGATAGTTTACACTCCGAAAGTATTGTTAGTGCAAGTGATAGTAGTACGTTGACTTCAAATTGTGGTAATGTTAATAGTGCAGCTCAGTTAAATGGACCTTTATCTAACGTCAGTGTGAATAACAGTAATGTGAATTCTAGTGTTAATTCAATTGTTAGCGAGAGTGTTAAAGATAGGTGTGAAACTTCGCCCAATTCATTAAATGTTAATGGTCCATCTAGTGGGAAGCTCAGTATACCTGCCAATGTGCCTCAATCAAGTTCTGGTGTGCCTATTGGTACAATGGACTCTTTATTACCTTCTTCTGTTGCTCCTGGCACCTCGTCCAGTATACCAAATCCCTCTCACGGAGTTTGTCAGCAGCAGCAGCAGCAGCAGCAAGGCGGCATTAGACCTGCCAATAACACAGGAAACACAATGAATGCTAATGGTAGGCCAATGACTAATGTTGCTTCTAATGGCATGATGTCCCATCACCCTGTTGGGCCAATGTCTCATGCGAATTACCCTCAACAGTATCGCATAAGCGGCGCACCACTTTATCGTCCAAATAGTCCAATGAGTAACATGCCCCAGCACCAAAATATTGGTCCCCGACAAATGGTTCCTGGGATACCTCAGCAGATAATGTCTCAACATCATACTGCAACATCTTCATCTATGAGTGGTATCAATACAGCAGCCATGCAGTCTAATTCACAGCAAATGAGCTCCATTCTCCCTCAAACTAATACTCTGCAAATGTCGACCAGCACATGCCATAATCCTACAACTTCCAATTCAAATCAAATGAATCCATTCAACCTTCCTCTCTCCAACATTCCTTCAACTACAGTATCTCAGCATCCTAACCATTCTCCATCGTACTTACAGTCGCATTCAACTGACCAATCTGAGTCTGGGTCCTCTCTTGCAACTTCCATTCAAGCATCTCTTGGATCAGCATCGCCTCTGTCTTCTCACAATTCATCAATGATGAATTCCATATCTTCTGCTGGGTCATCTAACCTGACACAATCCCCTTCCAATCACAGCTCCCTTTCTACCTTAGAAAGTTCGAAAATGCAACTGGGAAACTTTATTCCAGGAAGTGGGTCAAGCAATGTGTTGCACATTATCTCAAGTCCAAGCAGCTTCAGCAACATGCCTGTCAATTCAACAGTTGGAGATGTCCAGGCTGGCTCTGGATCATCTCAGATAAGTTCACAGGCAAACCACTTGAATCAAGGGCCATCAACTCCCGTCGGCCAAGTGCCTCCCGAGGTAATCAGCCACGGGCCTTACAGCAGCCCGGGCAACAGCATGTCTGCCAGCCCGTTGGGTCAACCTCCTTCTGGAGGCTCTCCTCAACTGCCAATGAGCACTTCAAGCCAATTGGTCCAGCAGGATAACACTCTCCAAATGTCTCTTAGTTCCCATGGCCAGATGAGATCGACTCCTGGCGTAAATGGTTCTGAGAACATGACCTCTGGTGTAGACTCAAATGCTATGATGGCTGTTTCTCATGTTTCTGCCACCCAAAATTCTCTTGGACCCATTGGTTCTGGTCCACCCATGCGACAACAAGCTGGCGGGCCTGTAACAGTGAGTGCTGGTGGGGCAGCGCCAGGACAAGTCAGGCCTGGTGGACCAACACAAATGAGACAAGTTAGACCATCTCTAATGGGGCCTGGAGGGCCGTCACAAATGGGACAACATGGACCAATGCAAATGGGGCCAGGTGGGATTTCTCAAATGGGCCCTGGTAGTTCTCTTATAAGACCCAGTGGACCTTCTCAGATGAGACCTGGAGGACCTCAAATGGGGCATGGTGGGCCTCAGATGGGTCTTGGTGGGCCACAAATGGGACTTGGTGGACCTCAAACGGGACCTATTGGATCACAAATTGGTCCTGGTGCATCTCAGATTTTGCCTGGAGGACCTCAAATGGGGCCTGCTGGACCTCAACTAATACCTGGTGGGCCTCAAATGGGACCTGGAGGACCCCAAATTGGACTTGATGGGCCAATGCACATGGGACCAAGAGGACCAATTCACATGGGGCCGGGCGCTCCCTCACAACAAATAGGAACAGGAGGACCTCACATGAGACCTGCCATTCCTTCTCATGTGGGACCAAGTGGGCCAATGCAAGTGGCTGGGCCGAGCCAAATACGACAGTCTGGCCCGACTCAGGCAGGACCTGCATTGTCTTCACAGATAGGACCTGCAGTCCAAATGACCGGGTCTCCACTGGCTGGATCTGGCGACTCGACTGTACCAGCGGCCTCTGGGCCGTCAATGCTAGCTACTGGACCATCACAGATGGGTCCTGGCGGGCTCCCTCATAAGAACACTCAGACAGGACCAGCTGGTTCACCTCAGCTTGGACAGGGAGGGCCCTCTTATGCAGGACCTGATACATCTGCTCCGTTGGGGCCTAGCAGTTCCCCTCAAATGAGCGGTCCTTCGCAAGTGGGAACTGCACCAATAGGATCGTTTGTACCTACAACACTGGCACTGGGAAATGCAGGACATGGCCAAATTCCTCACACCACAGGACAAATTCTTCCAAATATGGCTTCTGGACCTCCTGAAACACTGAGACCTAACCTCTCTTCTGGACAAATAGGCCCTGGGATGAGGCCCATGGGTCCTGGGATGATGGGACCTCGAGGACCTGTAGGGCAAATGGCTGCTGGCGGGCCTACCATGAGCCTCGAATCCTGTGGCATGACTCCGATGAGTTCTGTGGGACCTCATGCCATGACACCAACTGCCACTCTGGCATTTGACATACAACAGTGCCAGCAACAACTGCAACAGCTCTACAAAATGCCACAGAACATGCAGATTCAACAACAGGTAAGACTTGATCTGAACAAGTTTAAGAACGTGGACCTAATCTTTAAATTTAAGTATAAGAACATAGCAACTTAGTTGAATAAAATCAGTATACACTACCGCAAACCTAAATATCTACAAATGTATATTGATTTATTTTAAAGTATGCCGTGCAAGAAAAATCATAAGAATGCAACTAGTCTCAAACTGAGGTCGGTTTAATAAATAGAATATGTTCATACATAACATCTGGCCACGAGGATATTAGCTGTAAATAAATGCCAGGGTGAGTGAAGCTTGGATATTTCAATGCGAGGCTGTCCGTTAAGGTACTCCATAGCCTTGGACAAAAGTTAATCCTTCAGCTCTTATGTTGAACTACTATTAGTTAGTCTTCTTGAGTCCAAAGGTCGGACGGCACTCCAACCACTATGTAACGTTACTCCCGACTCCCGAGCACAGTTTGGGCCGTCTCATCAGAGGGTCACTGGCACAACCTTTTCATGACCGTTCTTGGCCTTTTCACACTAATTCTATGCGTGCAATGCATGGCTGCTGACAGCAGACCACATGCACACAATGCTTGCAACATGAATACATGTTTCGTGTTGGTTGGCTTCCGTGGCATTGCAATGCCTTCGTTTCTGGCGGCGCCCGAGTTTCATTTGCGGTACCCGTTTTTGTTCAGCTGAACAATTAAAAGGGGACTTCACCTTTCCATCGCCAGTGTCGTGTCTGCTATGCTAAAACAACTAACAAGACCACAAATAGCTATTGTTAAATAATGGAACATGTTCAGAAATGATAAGCCTGCGACGCCACCATGATCGCGTGTTTCACAAAGTTCCTCCGACGAAAATTCGATTTACCGGAGCGATAAGTTAGCCAGGGCACCCCGATGTGCAATAACCCGGAATTCTCTTCGACCTAAAAACGTAGTATTCTAAACTTTGTACGTTAGGAAACCTTGACACTAAGCTTATTACTACGGACTACACTCACGTTAAATAAAAGTATTCAAACCGAACCAAATCTCCCAAGTTGAATCATTGTTTGGAATCCTGTTGAATTACTCAGCTTAGTTAAGAACGCGCGAGTAAATGTGCGCTTATCGTTACGTATTCCGTGCCTTCATATTTGCTCGATAGTGAAAAATAACGTAGTGAGTTCTACGGATCTCGAAATGCATGGGGTTATCGGGCTGACTGTTTAGCTGAAGTTTGACTTGAAAATAGCTGTACCATCGCCATCAAGATTGACTTGACGACAGGGAGCAAAGGAGTAATATAAGGACGACATAGACGGCCAGAAGCGCTTGCTGATGAAGACATGACTGAGGACGAGAGGAGGGTCGATGTGCTCTCTCCCATTCGACAAACTGATCGTGTACTTGGTAGGGTTTCTGTCTTGGGATCTGGGAACGATGTGAGGATTGTTTCCGAGTTTTTATTCCTATCCCGCGATAGTCTTAATGATGATTAGTTATTCCATATTTCTAGCTATTTGGAAACTATTGACAAGAAAGGAATGGCATTCTCATACTAAATTTACAATAATCATGCATTTAATTATCAAATATCATAGATGAAAGATGAACACACACCAACATCAATTCACGTATGTGGGACACTTGAGTGTGCCGAGTGCTCTTCCAACTTGGCTTTAGTCGTTGAGTGCAGTTTTTTTCGGCTGCTGCACCACCTACTCGCGATGCCATTGAGAGCACGACTCGGCAACCGTGGGACGTTGCAAAGCGTTACGACCAACATGTATACAGAAGATCATTAATATATTTCATCTGGCAGTTTCTCATGTATTTGCATGCCTACCCTCATTTTCTGATGTTATAATTTCCATTTATTGGTGAAAAAAGGTGGTCGCTTTAGTAAATTTCAGGCTATATTTTAATACAACGAGCGCCTACACCACAATTCTTTTCCAAATAATGTTGGTGTAAAATGGAATGTCTCTGATATGAAATTTGGCTTTGGAATCCCGGAACAAGCAAATTTGATCAGAAACAGGAGCCCTGGAACATACCAACCGTTCCATTTAAAAGCGCTGCGACTCCGATTTATTATTTTTTTGTCAGCCTTTCGAATTAGCGATTAAATGCGCACTTTATATTTGTCAAACAATTGATTTGTGTTGCATGCTCAGAAGTCTTCTGCTGTTAAGTGACTTGAAGTTTCTTCTTGTTTCTAAGTTGGTATGACATGAGTTAACTAGAGAAATATTGTTAAAAAATGTTCTCAACAAGGTCTCAAAATGGTTGCAAGGAAGATCCCCAACCGCTAAGAGTTACACGAAGTTGCGTGTTCATTTGCTTGTAGCTAACTTGTAAGATGAGAGTTCGCAGGATCATCCAAGGATTATAAGGATTAGATTTTGGTTATGTAGAACAGATGAGCTAGAGGCGGAATAATGTAGCGTTCTACTTAGGAAGAGATCAACTTGGCCCTGCAAGATGTTGCGACCCTATTATACATTGTCATCACATCACCTGCTTGGCGTCTTATTCATTATTAATGAAATATTGTTCTAGAGACATAGTACTCCCGTCCAACAGGAACTCGTTCCGGCGCATTCGTTCGTCATTTTATTCCGTCTATCTTTCTAATGCTCCGGCCTCATTAATATATCGTGTATCTTCACTTTATTGTGGGGAGTGGGAGCAGAGAGAAGAAGATTGAATGTTTTCGATATGAAATGCTTGAGAAGCATGGCTGGAGTGTCGCTGAGAGACAGGTTCACTAACGACGGGGTTCGAATCAGAACGGGCACGTTGTGAGGATAGATGAAGGGAGATTGGTGATAGGGGTGTGGAAGGCAGAGGCGAGTGGACGCAGGCCTAGAGGGAGACCGAAGTTTGGGTGGATGGATGGTGCGAAGCAGGCGTTAGGAAGGAGAGACCTGAGTGTGGAGGTAGCGAGAGAGCGTGCACTGGATAGGCGTGAGGGAAGAATGATGGAAAACGGATGAGTTTTGACGCTGCCCGGATGTGCGTTCCCGCCCTTGGCACATCGTTGAGCGACAAGATGAGCGGGGGGGGGAGCGTCATCATGACGCGGCAGGGGTAAACCAGTCACAACTGTCCGGCCCTGCTGCCGATACTGACCTCGAACCGCACTATTGACCCGGAAATTGTGTTGCGGGGTTCTTGGCCGGACCCTTTTGCGCCAAAGGTCTATGGTGTGCGAGTGTGAGTGTATGAGAGTATGAGGTGCGCCTTGCCGGCGGTACCAATTCTATACAAAAACGTACCCAAATGTGAGCTTGGGTTGGGTGATGTACTCTTTCCTTCATTTAATTTTTTTTTGTTTGCTCTGTTCCTGTTGCTGTTATCGTGCGCTAGGTTTTCTGCATAGGAGCATTTCTCTGTCATGTAATCATTGATTCTGGATTGAATCGTTTTCCGTGTTTCTGGTGACCCTCGTGGCCTCTGGGACTTGCGGTCGACTGCGACCTCGTATAGTAGGTGACGAGTCACAACTGCATTAAACCACACCTTTTCACACCCACCTTCACTGTAAAATCGTCCATGACACGTCTTCTGTGCCCAAGCAACAAATAGAAAGTTGTCACAAATCTTGTTCACTCAATTTAATTTTTTTTCCTAACCCTGTGCATTTAGAGCTATTAGTTGAAAGAGGCCACGCGGGTCACCAGACCACCCAAACTAGTTACTTCTAATTCTTAGGTTTTGCTCAAAATACTGAGGCTTAGCTATTAATAATTAGCTTATGTGATTTTATTGATTTAAAGAATAAGACGCGCGCAGTTCAGTGCTCAAGTAAATTTGAAAATCAAGTTATTTTTCGACCTTTTTACACGTTTATTACGTGGACGATAGTTGAAAGTATCCAGACGTCGCCAACAATGCAAGGGTGTACAGCATTGCTAAGCAGTGCAAGAGGCTGTTTGGCTATGTTCTCCAGCTTGTGCCCTCCTGCGTTCTGCTTCGTTCTATCACGTGACGAGTGTTTGTGGCGCGAGTTAATAGCTCCTATCAAAGCTGGTGGTGACTCGAGGCTGTTGCAGTTGCAGAACATCATTTCTAACTTAGAGTGAATGGTTAGTAATTGTACATTCTTCTAGTCATGGAGCACACAAGAAATGGTTAGTAATTGTACATTCTTCTAGTCATGGAGCACACAAGATCTACTTGTGTTCAAGAAAGTGGAGGATTTGATTTGCAACACCAACCCTCTTACCATAAATAAAAGCAGTGTTGTTTTGTGTTAGGGATCTTCCGTGTTATCTTTGCAGTGTGACTTCACACTGCTATGGGTAATAAAAGTAAGCCTGAGATGCGCATGTATCTTGACCAAACCAGTTCACTGTACCATCATGTGCACTTGCCGATCAGAGAACTTCCTCACCTTGAACCATGTTCAATAGCAACACTAAATGCATTGCCATTTAATACATATTTAATTTGTTTAGTGAACAGGTGAAGTTGTGCTGCAGCGTTTTCACGGTCTGGTTGCGTTTGATACTGCAACAAGGTACTGAGGCAAGTTGATCCTAAATATCATCTGGCATCGTTGTTTCACAGTTCTTGGGGGGTGATTTTATCGTTTTGCGGTATTGTTTCTTTATCACGTGGATTAGTGTCGTACATCTTTCGATATTGCTTCATATAAGGGATATGGCAATACTCAATTTCAGATACTTGGATATTTCTATGAATGGCGATACCCTTGTTCGTAGAGTATTTGTTTCAGATACCTACCGAGGTTTGCTTGTTAACAAAGGTGAGTCCATTATTTGTGCTGTGACCTAAAACTGCATGCCAATTTAGCCTATAATTATTGGTAGTGAGGCTAGTCAAGAGACCACTAAAGTTAAACCACCCAAACTCCTGACTAAAACTGGGGTCCAATGACTGGCAAAAACAACCCCAAAAGGAAATGGACCAGTAACCTCTTGAACGCTTTAAATCACGGTTCCCAAGAGTGCAACTTCTCCCAAATGTGCTCACCTCCAGACGACCCCACTTTGGCCGGAGATGACTCCATTTTAACCGCATTTGAAGAATAAGTTTGATGGGTTAGACATAATATTGAAACCCCATCGCCAGACGATGGGATCAAATGTATGTATGTTTAGGCGTACAGTCGTTTCCCTCTAGTTAGGAGGGTGGCTTAGTTAGGCAGACACAGAGGGGGAGGCGCCCAATCTCCCCGTCACAAGACCGCCGTGTCTAAGCCGTGCGCTTTGCGCACAGGCAGTATCTTAACTAATGAGTGACCAGTGAGTTCGAAAACACCATCGCATACTGTTCTTTGCGTCTAAGCTCAGAAGTTCACAAGTTTCCAGGGTATAGAAATTTTTTTTGCTGTATTAAAAGAAGAGCCGGTCACCGCTCTAAGCCGAATATCGCTCCGAAACCGAATATCGTCTCGTTAAGTAAGGCTAAAGTTTTCAACTAAATTGGAGAGATCGACTATCATCTCTATAGAGCGAGAGCAATAAGGCACCTCAGAGGAATACCCCCTGAGGGTCTCCCAGGGTCATCTGTCTTCCCGCGGTGTCCTCGTTATCCACCAATATTCATTTGTTTCTCTGTGTAAATACGTTTTGAGTTAAAAGATTCCTCCACCGTCCTCCCTTTCAGTTTGTAGCTACATCCACCCCTGGGTGCACAAAGAGGTGAGCCCCCCACTGACACCGGGGGCTTGTGAATTTAGAATCGAAACCAATTGAAATTAAAAAAGCAACAAGAAACTTTGTCAAAAAAATGTAAAAAAATCTAGAATTAAGATTAATTTTAAGTCGAGTTAGTGTATATATTCGTATATACAATAAAAATAAATGTAAAGAAGGCCCCGCCTTCATTACCCAGAACCCCGGGTAGAATCCGGGGATCAAACAATGGGCAAGACCATGCCCTATCGGAGAGGGGCTGGCGGCCCCTTAGAGCATCGCACTCAAACCTGTCTGCCAGAAAGAAAGACGAACCTCTCAGAAGTTCCTCATCGACAGGAGACCTGACTCGGGTCGTAATTGACGACACAAATGAACGCGTCTCGTAGCTGGGCGCGAATATAACTGGAATGCTTAATACCCCGGGCAAAATATGCAAAATGATGGGCCTTCACGACCTGGAGACTGAAGACTGCTCGGCGTCCTCCAGAGAAGTCGGCGAACGTCTCACTAAACTCGAGAACCTTTCTGCAACTATGAAAACCCGACTGGACTAGCTGTTGAGGAGGATAGAGGCCAGGGAACCCGTGACCTGTTCGTGTGCTTCCTCCTCTGACCTCTCCGATAATATCGCTCTCCCCCCAGCCGAAACTCGTAACGCCCGAACACCTAAAACACAAAGAGGAGACAATACACACAATTTAATGAGCACAACCTTTTTAACAATGGCCCTATATTACATGAACACTTGTAATAGACATTTGATTTGATGCCAGACCAGATATTTGCCCATATAAACTACGAGAAGAACTGGACGCTATGACTGGCCGTCCAATTCTCAACATCACCGCCAGCGGTGACGATAGCTTCACCATTAAAGTAGACACAAAACGTCAAAGTGACACCATACTCTTTCGAAAAACAGAATATGCGAAAAACCTTGCAAAATCATACCACACCCACCTTTTTACATGAGTTCAGGCCTGATTTACATCGAGGGTCTCCCGAGTGATGAAGCTGACGAATTCATCTCCGGGCTCGTCCAATACGAGTAATGTTTAGTTGAAGCGAAAATCATACCAAAAATCAAAGCATAAATTCAATTGCCCCACCCCACCCAACTATATAGACATATCTTTCTTTGACGCCAAAACCAAGGTTACACCCTCCGAAAAACGTCCGATGCGATGCTATATATGCCAGAAATACGGACACACGAGCCAAAATTGTAATGGTAAAAAAAGATGCTCACACTGCTCCCAGGACGACCACGATAAGCGAGACGATCTCTTGTCGTGCCAATCCGAAGAACCTCACTGCTTTTACTGCAAAGTAAACGGCCACCCAACGGGACACGAAGACTGCCCCCAGGACAAGACTGAGAGAGATCCTGCAATACCAAACTGAGCACAAAGTCGGGCGACGAGAGGCTGCGGCCACAATTCGCTCCCTCCAGGCTGACCCTCCCACCCAGGAGAGAAGATTAGCATCATTCCAGACCCACTTCCTCTTAACGCTTGTAGATAGCGGTGCAAACAAAGTTGTTCCCTCAATGAACCCATTCACCATGATGAACTCGCTCTCCAAACAATAGGGAGGCAGACCGATAAACATAAACCGACAGGGAAAGAAGTATCTGGCCCAAGTCGTAAATATCGAGCAAAGTAACTCTATACAAAGGATAAACTAAACAGACATACACAAAGTAACTGTCGAAATACATCCGTTCTTCAATGCTATAATACGAATTATATACACTTCCAACTACACTCCCAAAAGTGACCTAAGTGCTTTTGGAGCAGGTTTATAGTGAAGGATTATGGAATCACCAACGCTTCCCTAGCAAAATGGATTAAACCCCGAAACATCCACATCACTGCGTATCTAATCACTTTCCCAGGACGTGACACACCGGAATTTATAGAAATCCCGGGCGAACAGGGAAAAACAAACTCACTCCGTGGCGACATGGCCTGCAATGTGCAAAAAATGCCTGGAATGCGGCCACGTCATCAAATACTGCCAGTCATACATACCCCAGCGTTGTAGGTGTGCCGGCGAGCATGACCAAGGACTGCACAGCCCGCCAACCTAAATGCTACCACTGCTCATGCCTCCATGAGGCAGGCGACCGCGACTGCCCTAAGCAGATGGACCAAAAAGCAATGACAATCCTACAAAGTGACCGCTGAGTCACACGAAAACAACCCATCCAATTTTTTACGATGAAAACTCAAATTGACGTAATTTGAACTACACCAAAGCAGTTAAATTCACAATTAAGTCTACCCCATCAGACAATACTCGCGTACAGTTGACACAAACCACTACCAAGACCACAAATTCCTTCTCCAGTACTAACAACACCACAACCAGCCCAGCGACCGCCCTCGTAATAGAGGCGGGCGCCCTAAGCAATGAAACAACCAAGGCCCAGGAAAGCACTGTGATGGATGCTGCCTCGGTCGTCTACAAGGAGAGGTCCAAAAACCCGAAAATCGAAAGGCCAAGAGACGATGATTCTTCCGACGACGACCGCAGGATACGCGACACCCTCTCGCCACGAAGCAAAAAGATTAGCTGCACCCCACAAACCACAGCTCGCCTTGATCATAGCGTTGAACGACTTCTGACCGTCTTAACTGCAGCCGCACCCAGCGAAAACCAGAGTGAGGTATTCAACCCTCGGCTAACATGCCCAACACCATAACATTTCTTGAGTGAGAACGCCCATCACCTGCGCGAGGACGCCTTGAAAATCTTCAACGAAGAACTGATACCTCAAAACACTGATCTACCATGCATCGCACTCGACTCAAATATCCCAACGACTATACCACTAAGCCCATCATATGTTTAAAAAAAAGCTCCATAGAAGAATAACGCGCTCGCTCAAGAAGCAAACACTAAGATCTTACTCCCTCGTTCTCCTCCTCCTGCAAAAACACTCACAGCCGAAAACGCAGTGAGTCTAGGAGATCATGTTCTACAGGAAGCGGACGCTCATGCGAACGCTCTCGATCTAGGACACCCGCGCCTCAAAGACGAACACCACGAAAGTTCCTACAAACCACGCGACCGTTCCAGACCATCAAAATCTGGGCGTGAAACAAATTCGAAATGAACAACAACTCAATACTTCAGTGAAATTGCCTGGGACTCAGAAGCAAGAAAGATGAATTATTATCGCTAATCTCCGCCCATAAATCTTTGGTGGTAGGCCTCCAGGAGGTCAAACTCCGCGACACAGCCACCATCTCGATCCCTCAATATGTCCTACACCGTCGCGAAGGTCACAATAATGTGACTGCACACGGCGGAGTGGCACTAATGATCCATCAAAGCATACCTCATCACCTCCTCCCGCTGAGAACAGAACTTCAAGGTGTCGCAGTGAAGATATGTATCTCAAGACCTATTACAGTGGTATCTATCTACTCGTCACGAAACCACGACCTCACGGAGGCACTAATGACCGATCTGCTTAACCTACTGCATCATCCCGTACTTCTCCTTGGAGACTTCAACAGCTACCACGAAGTGGGGTTGCGTGGGAACAGACCCCAGAGGAGTGATAATGGCTAACACCATAGACACTCTCAACCTGGTCCTTCTCAACGACGGACAACCCATATGGATCACCCTCGAAAGGGACACCGCCATCCATTTATCAATCTGTTCTCCTTTTTTACCTCCTCAACTCGTTTGGGAAGTCCTACCTTCAGCACATGACAGTGATTACAACCCAGTGATCATATCGATTCTTACTAACCGACCTAACAATCCTGACGCACAAGAAATTCGATTCAACTACCGGAAAGCCAGTTGGGAGGAATACTCGACACATGTCGCATGGGACGATGTTGAGGGCCTTCCCGAAGACATTCCAGAGCGCCACCTTATCATACCTCTATATGTAGAATTTCTAAGTGCAGCGTCCCTTGGTGGTGCCTTTTTCCCAAAACCTTGGTGGTGCCCGGAGGTACAAGAAGGAAAGGATCGGCGTGACAGGATGTGTGGGGCCTTCCGCCACGCACCTTCCCCCAGGAACCGAGTAGCCTGGAGAAGGGAAACTACCGTGTTCCGCAACTTAGCGTGGAGAAGAAGCGAGAAAGCTGGACCCAATTATATTATACAATCGATCTAAACACCCCTCTTTCTCAAGTGTGGGGAAAAATCAGACGTATTCAAAGTCGCCCCGAACGACCTATGCACATATTGTCGGACGGAGACACTATTCATCATACGTGGACATCGCGGACAAACCAGAAACCCCCGAAAAGGGGGACACAATTTCATACTTCTTTATAGTAGTAGTAGTAATTGATTACCTGTACTTGTAGTAATAGTCATTAATTGTAGTAGAAGTTGTAGTAGTAGAAGTTGTAGTAGTAGAAGTTGTAGTAGTAGAAGTTGTAGTAGTAGAAATTGTAGTAGTAGAAGTTGTTTTAGTTGTAGTAGTATTTGTAGGTAGTAGCAGTAGCATCGGGATAACTCCCAGTTTTCAGAAGGAGAAACACCCCAATAGACAATGGGAGCATTTTGTAATATTCAGAATATTCAAGTTAAACACTTGTTAGATTATTGAACGGATCAACATTTGTAGAAAAAGTTATTTGCAGTCATTTCTCTATGTTGCCTGAAAGCAACCTATGGTGCCGACCTGTTATTCCCTCGGAATTTGAATCATTCAAGAGATACACTATCTGTCATCAGTAGTCATGCCAAATATA
>SDVV010002068.1:0-23840 GCA_016164225.1 Gammarus roeselii | reverse complement strand
TTATATGTTAGGTCATTATTTGCCTAATTTAAATATCATGATTATTTATGATGCTTTAATTCAACATTGAACGTACATAATATGAGGAAATACCTCATTTTGAACATCGAATACCCGAATTGACTCACAGTAAAATATTATTGTATGTAAAAATACTCAAGTACCTGGATATATATGAATGTCGTATGTACGAGCGTACATCTCCTCCCACCCCCTACCTTCTCTGCTGCCCCAGCCCACCTCTTTGCTCCTCCTCTCCCTCCCCCAGCAGTTCCTCTCCGCTACCCGAAGCGCATCCATAGCTGAGGTGCAAGCGGGTATGTTGTAACCTAATATCAATAAGATTCAATATTATTTATAAGAATGCAGAGTAAACAACGCTAAATTATAGATGAAATATTATTGTGGTATAAATATTTTTTTTCAAACAAATATTCTCATCTCGTGAGCTAGAAATTTATTTCATGAATTACAATAGACTTGCCAGGATTAATTTCGCTTCTGGTGTTAGAATGTTTCCCATTAAAAATACGACTGGAAAACTTGGGTTCGGCTATGACGTCAAGGCGGACATGTGTAGAGAGCGTGCGAATTTCCGCCTTAGGATCGGACTGTCTTCTATATTCAGTGGACTGTGCTTTGAGACTGCTTTATTTATCAGTGACGACGATGTTGCCATGTCTTCATCTCCGTAGGGCACTGGAGAAACAGACTACCAAAACACTCAAGATGGCCTCTGGGTTACTCTTCTCTGATGGCCATCATCTGATTTACATGACATGCTACGCTGGTGCATACTGCTCGCCTGTTCACCGGAGGCCAACGGAGCACTTGAGCGTTGTGGACACCGTAGTAGATCACGACGATGTGCTCCGATCCACTACCATGTACTACCATGTACTACAATAATCGCGGGAGATACGCTCTTGATTTTTAATTGGGGTGAAGGGTGACTGGTGTGAAAGGGGGCAGCGCACAGGCTGCGTCCACGCCGACGGCATCGACAGCGACGTGAACAAGGGTGGCTGAGGGACTTCCGCGAAGCGCCGTCCGAGTCCGAGTGACGTTGACTTCGTCCGAGGCTTCCTACGCTTCGACGCCGCCATCGCAAGCAGGCAACCTCGCGTCAGCCGGCCCAACGCTTGAAGACTCCCTTGCCTCTTGGACGGCTTACGTAGAGATAAAGTACGATATCGATCACATATTTTTTTATACGATTACGTAGAGGCCTACGTAAAGGTTGACTACGATATCGATCACAATAAAAAATAAAAAATCTATATTATACGATTTAAAGTTGTCAAAGAAGTGAGCTCTCGGTTTTTCATGAGTAAGCAGCATAATTGTATAATATGAGGATAGGTATAATTCGAATTTCCAACTGTCAGTAATTGTAAAGTAATTTGTTCCGCTACTAGACAGAGAGACAAATATCCTCGCCTCCCGTGTTGGCACAGATACCCTGCACGCACGC
Organism: Gammarus roeselii; assembly: GCA_016164225.1. Classification (NCBI taxonomy): domain Eukaryota; kingdom Metazoa; phylum Arthropoda; class Malacostraca; order Amphipoda; family Gammaridae; genus Gammarus; species Gammarus roeselii. The sequence goes on along the minus strand of SDVV010002068.1, from coordinate 22,366 downwards.
AGAGCATCTTCAAGTCATTATGTGTGCCTTGTTGTCTTGACAGGGCATTTTTATAAGTCCAGGCTTAGTGATTCTTCTTTCTTGTATAGAGTTGGCACTCCCTACAGCAGATTTTACGACTTCTTCGTGTCATTCGGTTAGCCTTAAAGCTGGTGTGAGAAAAAAATGACCCTGGAAAAAATGAAATACTATGAATTTGGGATAATGTTGGACAAATAAATGATTTGGTTGTACGTAAAGATTTGCCAGGCTGGTTGGTTAACTGATTGATTGTTCGTTCTTTTGCACGCAAACAGCAAACGTAAACAGAGAACATGAAAAACATCACGAAATGGCGAGGACGCAATAAAAGTGGAATAGGTTTGCCCAGTTCATAGACATAATTTATATTGCGAATCAAAAACAACAAAGTCCTGAAGTCGGTGGCGATCACAGTCAACATCATTGACTACGAAAACCAATCCTCAAATTAAATTAAACAATTAGTTAGGGAGACTCAATTTAGAAAAGTGAAAATCAATGAACGCTGACGTAATAGAATAAATTCGGTGATAATATAGTATGAACAGCATTTGTTTGAAGATACTGGAGAATATGTGGTAATAAAAATACTGGCAACAAATAAAAACGATGTACCAAGTGGAGGTACAAATCCAACACCGACCAATTGAATAGGGAGAACAGTGGGCAGCCACGCACATACTAGTGGTAAGAACCCATTCGCCGAGGGCCAGCATAAGCTCGGAAGGACAGTATAAGCTCAAAGGGCCTGTAATGTTCGGCGGGCCGGCAGATGCTTGACGGGCCAGCACATCCTCGGTGGGCCAGCACATACTAATCGGCGGGCCCACTGTGCATTTGCTGGCCCAGCTAGTATGTGATGGACCCATCACATACTAACGGGGCCAGCAAATGCACAGTGGGCCGGGCCAGCCGATGCGGCTCGAAGGGCCAGCACATGCTCGGCAGGGAAGCCCATGTTTGGTAGGTCAGCAAGTGCCCGGCAGGCAAGCGAGCGGCTGGTAGGTCAGTCAATCCACGGCGGATCGGCACATGCATGCTATCCACTTTCTGCTGAAAACCACACTCAACAAAATAAAGTGGGTCAGCACGCGCTCGGTGAGCCAATGCTTGGCAGGGTAGCACATACACGGCGGAGTGGCTCATGCATGGCGGGCCAGCAAACGCTCAACTGGCTAAAACGTTCTCGGCCGGTCAGCACGTGCAAGGCGATTCTGCTCATGCATGGCGGGCCTGCTCACGGTTTGCTGGGCAAGCACACGCTTGGCAGCCCAGAACGTACTCGACGGGACAGCACCTGCTCGATGGGCCGGCGTCTGGTCGGCAGGTCACGCTCAGTGCAAAGTTTTAATTTGTTGGTAGAAAATAAAGCCAGCAAAACTAGGCTGAAGAAGTTTTTCAAGTTGAGAATATATATTGTTGTTGGAGGTCTTCGTGAAGGAGCCATTTGTAACTCGAGAGTTTGCTATTCTTTTTCTGAACTTGAAGATTTTCTACTTGTAAATCCTTACCTCGGTTAATGATACATAGAAAAATGTTAACAACGTAAAATACCTCCTGGATGGATATTCATGGTTGTGTACATGATGTTGTACCCAAAAATAGGTTCCGAGTACGTTTATTAAAATTGCTTTATCCATAGATATGTATCTTTAGTGTTTTCTTAAGTTTGTTAATTTATGTGATTTTGTTTTTAAAATTCAAATAAATGGGATTTCGGATATTCCTAGATTAAGTAGGCCTAACATTACCCATTTCAAATGTATTAATATATTGAAATGAATTGTATGTTTTTTTTAAAATCAATTACTATAAACTAAAAAGGGAATTTTTCACTGTTGTGTGTAGTTGCACATCATTGATGCATGTTTTTTTTTAATTCATTACAAAATAGTGTATATCTCGAAACAGTATTTTATCGATTAGTAATTACTCATTAAATTATTCCTAAAATTCTATTGTATATTGAACATTTTGAGGAATATCGTGCAATATATCATAACAGGAAAATAGTTAGCATATCCTGTCTATCAGAAATGTTCACGATTGAACAAAATAATTGGATTATTCCTTCTCCAACAGCGTTGAAGCGAAAATTCGTAGAGATTTACATCAGGTCAATATAAAGGGATCGAATTAATTTCGGTCAGAAGCCCTTCTGGACAAATGCAAAAAAACTTATGTAAGTGATAAAAAATATAATAAGTGATTATGCTATTATTACCGTCATTCTGCTAAGGATGGGCGTCACAAACAGGATTCATGTCAGGATTAAATACATCAATCGTACTGTGGAAAAGATAGTTAACGAAGAAGGAATGTGCTTTCTTAATACATAAACTATTTTTGAGGGGAGAACTGAACTATTCAATTGTGATGGGAGGCATCTTAATTTGCGAGGTAAAACGCAGTTCGGCGTCCTCCTCAGTAATTTCGTTGATAAATATCACAATACGAGACTGTCCATGATGAGCATAGGAAGAGGACCGGGAAAAGAAGGCACTCAAGAAACGAACGGGAATACCTAACACGGTATCAAAACGAGCAAAACAAGGACCAGGGATTCTTACAGCTACCGAGGCAAACCTCTTACAAACGAACTGGGTCGGGTTGCAGAAGCAATCATGGTAGTGAATCGAGTGGCTCTCGGCGCAGCTCAACAGAAGACATATCAAACAAAGCAGATAGGAGAGGAAAATGTAAGTTTTATAAGGAAATGTGCAGTCACTAATCCCAAGATGGATCTTCTTCAAGCTATAGTGAAAATGAACGAGTATGACACAGTTGGAATCAACGAATCGCGGCTGGACTGAAGACAGAAATCTTCTGGCGTAGATAGGCCTTCAAGGACTCCTGGCCTTCAGTGAAGACAAGCCGTCTCCAAGCAAGAAAGGTGGAGGATCAGTTCTTTACGTCAAAGAAACCCTTTGCACAATAATTTGCAGGGCAATAGCGACAACACCTTATGAGGTAATCCAAGTTGGCGTTATGCCCGCTGAAGGGATAATACTGAAAATTGTACTTGTATACCGAAACCCACCAATCACTGTAGGGGAAGAAGATGTCCTCTTTGACGAATTAGACCATATCATTCCTCACCCCATGAAAGTATTTTGATGAGAGACTTCAACCTGAATAATGAAATTCAAGAAGCAATTGCTCGTCGACATACATTGCACCAAGTCCACACAGCTCATCCGACACATGAGTCAGGAGGAGAGCATGAGCAAGCTGGTAGAAGAGTGATGAGAGTGGTCAGAAGTGCCAAGAGAAACAAGGGAAAAAAAGTTGCTAAATCGTCCAAGCGCAATCCTAATGGGTTCTATGCATATGTGAATGAGAGGCGTGTTGTTCGTGACAGCATTGTCTTACTACGAAATAGTGCAAGTGATTTAAAATCATCCGATGCAGACATGTCCATGATACTCAATGAAAACTTTGCAACTGTCTTCACGGACGAGAATGGGAATAATATACTAGAATTCAAACCGAATTGTGAAGTGCAACCGGTGGTAAATATTCACTTCCCTGTTGATGAAGTAGAGGAACAACTAAGCAAATTAAATATTTGAAAATATACAGAACCAGATGATCTGCATCCCAGAATGATACGCAGCCTCACCGAAATCATAAGTAGCCGCTTGATTGAGGCCTTCAACAGGCCTATTACGATTGGAATAATTCCAGAAGAATGGAAAACAGCAAACATCTAAGCCAAATTCAAGAAGGGTAGTAGGTAAGAGCCAGGAAACTATAGTCCTATCAGTCTCACGTCTGTGGTCGGCAAAACATTCGAAAGATTGATAAAAACAAGTGTAACATGCCACCTTAAGAGAAAGCACCTCATCAAGGCTTCAGACAGCTGCCTGTCCAATCTCTTGAACTTTTTCAACAAGGTCACAGTAACATACAATGAAACCAAAGCTGTAAACCTTATTTCACCCGACTTCCAAAAAGTGTTTGATAAGGCTCCCCACGAACGCCTACTGAGAAAAGTGGAGGTGCTTGGCATATCGGGAAACGTGGCCAGGTGGTTCCGGAACTGGCTCACGGTCCGCAAACAACTGGTCTGTGTTGGCCAAGGAAAAAGTCAGTGGGCTGTAGTAACCTCAGGAGTACCCTACGGCAGTGTTTTTGGGCCCCCTCTCTTTATAATTTATATAAATAACCTGGACACCGACATCGTTAGCAAGCTAACAAAATTTGCTGACGACACCAAACTCTGCTATAAAGCGAACTGTGAAAAAGATCGGATACCCATCCAAAGAAACCTTGATAGACTAATGGATTGGTCTGATAAATGGCTATTACAATTCAATGTTGAAAAATGGACTGTTATGCACATTGGATCACAAAATCGAATTTCTGCTCACGTCAGGGCAGACCAGCATACGACTGAAGTCGACCAACAACGAGGCCTTAGAATAAAGATCACCAAAGATCTTGAGTGGGAAAACGAAGTGGAAGATAGCTACAAGAAAGGCAATAGAGTCCTTGGGTTTATATCTAGAAATTTCAACTACAAGTCCAGGGATATCGTGATTCCGTTACATACTTCACTCGTCAGGCCTCAAATGGAATTTGCAGTACAATTTTGGTCCTCTCACCTGAAAGAGGATATTATCAAAATGGAACGTGTGCAGCACCGAGCCACAAAAATGATTCCGGAACTCAGAAATAATACATATCCGCAGAGACTCGACGAACTTGAACTGATATTACGTAAAAGAAGACGACTTTGACGGCAGTTAATAGAAACATTCAAACACCTAAATAGGTTTACTAAAGCTAGCCCCGAGGGCCTCTTTGATCGAAATGATAACCCAAAGAATATAACTAATGGTTAAAGAATGCAATTAAAACCATTGAGAACATCAGTGGATGAGAATTTCTTTCCCATCAACATACCAACAACTTGGAACGTAAACACATTTAAAAACCGCCTCAACAAACATTGGAGACTAATCTACTCCCTTACTAAGAAATGGGGCTTTAGGACTATTGCCGTCAAGGTGGCAACAACCTCTGTTGGAGCCTTCAGCATCCGGCAGCAGATGAACGATGGGCATCTCATCTATGCTGGGCTAGTTGTGCCGCAAATTCATTCATGCAAATACTTCTAGAACAGACTCTTCTGCCCGTCCCAGTCCTACTTCTACTACTAGGGGGAGAGAGAAGAGCCAATATCAGCCACATATTTTCAATCTCGTCGTCGAAAGTTTCAAGAAATTAGAAATTTCAAATATGCAGCTACATGAACACACAATTTTCAAAACACCGCCAGAAGGAAATCATCTTATCAGTACAGAGATTCATAAAGATACCACCATTTTCATTCGAGAATTGGCCAGAAAACATTGCTTCATCAAGTGTTCTACTTATAATAACCTTCGTATGAAACTGAAACTGAAGTTGTACAACCCAGTCATACTTTATCATCGGGCGATTGTGTGCTAACCGTCGGTGTTCAACGTTTACTGTCGTTCAGCCAACGGTAGAAGTTTATCGACGAATATCGTCGAGTATCCGACGATAACATGCGGATCGGCAATAACCGACCTTAAAGCAATTACGATAGTCGACGATTCAAGCATAACCGACAGACGGAGTTTGAAAAGAACGTATGGCAAAACGATGATTAACTAATACTGAACAATTTTAATTTAGTTTATAGATTGTTTATGCAAACACTGTTTTATAGTTAGGTTTTTCTTTAAAAATAAAAATTATATTATTTTCATTGCAATTGTAACGTTGAGTAATTGGCTCTTTATTTTTTCTCGAATGCTTAACCACAAAGTGGTCACGACACGGTAGTCATTATACAAACCAATTAATTAATACAAGGATAAGAAAGTTGCGCTACATTTAAGGAGCAAAATGATTGCTCTGGTCTTTGTTTAATTTAGCATTGTAATGACAGTATTTACATCTCAATCATGAATGAGGACATAAATGAGGTATAATTAATGAAATGATCATATTTCACGTTGGATCTTGGTAATCGATTCACTCATACCACCAATTTATCATCGATTGCTTTATTAGCATTCGGGAGTATCTTAGTCGTTCTTCTTAACATCGCTTCAGAAAAGTTGTCATATTATCCGCTAATATTGCAGTTTTCCCTAAAAATTTACTGATCCTTTAGGAAGACCGTTTGTGATTGAAAGCATTTTATATGTTTTATCTTTGTAGATAGCCCACCGATTCCTGATCGGCGCGAGCTACATCGAAGCCTTTTAATCAATTTAAGGATTTCTTCACATTTTGCTCTCATCTATTATCCGCATACCTTTGGCAATTGCTCTAATCAACCGCAATTTCAGTTAAATTTCGTGAGAATGGCCGATTCTCAATTTTCAAAACAACGTACTGTAAATGAAGCTTATATTCATGACAATCTTACACTAAATCAAATCTATGAGTACATCCTCCATTTTCATTGAACGCTCAAGTTTTCACTTCAATGTTACTCTCCGCCACTGGGCAATCATTTTGTCCACGAAATATTTCGGGAAAAGTGAAAAACACAACTTTTCTGGAACGTGGCGCCGACAGCACGTTTGTCACTGTACGCGAAGGCTGTAGTACAACAAATGGTTTGATATTCATTGTTTTGAACACTATTTGAAAATAATTTATAACCTATCTAAGAAATTAAGAAGATTGCCATTATCGGCTGGTTGTGTAGGAAGACTAATGGAAAAATAGTCTATTGATCATCTTAGCAGTGATTGGGAATATGCTATGAAGACCTAATCTGTTTACTGTCCATGAAAATAATTACAAATTTACTTCAACCATTTAATATAATTTGGAGTGTTCTGTTACTTCTGAAAAAGACTACTTTGTCATAAAATATAAAATAATGTGATGCGTGACCGTGCACGACTTGTTGTGCAGGGTTTGCAGATTAACATTGTGGTTGCTTGCTTGGCATATTAATTCAGAACCAAGTTGAAGAGCAGATCTCATCCTTCATATGTTGCAATATATTAACTGGTAATGTAGACAACATAAAGATCAAGTTCGAAAAGTGAACTCATCGCCGCTAAATAAGACAATTCGGAAAAACCTCTGCGCCACGGGAGTGAAAACAAAACAGCCTTGATCTCATTAGTCATCATCCACGACATAAGGTCTCGTGGCGATCGATAAAGAGTGGAGGAAGGGAATGGCCGAATCCTTCTTTCTCCATCTTTATCTACCGCCTTCTGTCGCCATCAATCATAATCTGTATCAGCATCGTGTCGAGATCATCAAATACTTCTGTATATATCAAATATGATTCAGCCGGATCCAACCGGTTTGCACAAGGTTGACAGCTGACTGGAACAAGGTCACAAGGACCGCGTCAAATCTCGTCCTCCCACTATCATTCTCTATTCATTCTCTGCTCTTGCAAACACTGGTCACCTTGTTATTTTAGCCATACACACCATCTTCGTTGTCCAAAAACTTGACTTTCAAGTGATATAACAACAGAAACAGGTGTTTTCCTGTTTTTTTAATGCTCAACCACAATTGAGTGAAAGCATACAAAATAAAAACTGTCAATGATTTGTGAATATTTTTTTATAATTGTAATATACTTCAAGTTTGTTTCATGTCAATGGTCCAAAATATCTATTCGTAGTAACTATTCCGATGAATATATATGACGTGAATTCATTCGATATTATTTATCCCTGAAGGTAACTTATTATCTTTATTGATCGCCTATTTTTCCGTGACATAAAAGGTGACGACCTGAGAGAAATTGAGCTGTCTCTGTGTTAGCGATATTCATATACATACATCGAGAATAAGGATATAACCGGCTTGCGATGATGCCTTGAGCTAGTGACCAGCACCACATCAATTGTTGCTAACAGACTGATCTGTCAATGGGAAATGCAACCCGTCTTTATTTCAGATGACCTGATTTCATGCCCATTTCCCGCTAAATACAGCGTGATTACGGGATATTTACCCGAAAACTGACGATAAGTTTCTACCAGCTTGGTAACTAACAACTGAAAAAGACCCCAATTAAACAACAAATACACGTTAGTCGTATGATAATTTACCAACAGCAATGTGGCTAACATCCAAAAAGATCTCAATCACATGATAAACACACGTCAATCATAGAATAATTGACTATAAATGCACGATATTTAAACGATTATTATGTTCATTTCCAAATTTTTCTATCCGTTGATTACACTATACGAACCGAAAATATTTTCGTAACAAAAACGGCCCTTCCCGACGCCGTTTCGACGTTAATTATCCGATAAACGTCGGTTTTCGTCTGATGACAATCTGATAATTAAACTATACTACTGATGATAATCGCGCTTAAGCATCGTATGTTTGTTAGACTGGGAAGTTTCTCAAGTGCCAAGAGTTTAGTGAAACTCATACAAATCAACTTGTGTCTTTTGCTACTGGATACCAGATTCTAACTTAGTTTCCCACCACAATTATTTTCTCGGTCGCGAAGTAGCATGTGTTGCGGCCACATCATAATCGTCAAAATTGTTGTTTCTGGAGCGTCGCTAAGTCTCATCAATATAAAATTTTGCGATGAAACTAGCCAACACCTATATAGAAAAGAAGGCAGGCGAGAGAGAGCTTTCACTGTAGATCAAGACTTTGTGCTATCAATTTGGCAGCTCATTTCGAAACCATTTGTAGTACCGAGCAGTTTTCCTAAGATTGAAACACAGAAGTCCATCAGCTTTTAGTATTTACCTGGTATGGAAAGTGATGAATGGAAAGTTTCAGATTTTTTATAATGTTTCAAGATCTAAACTGCTCCATCGTAAAAAGGTTTGAAATAAAAGTGATCAGTAAATCACTGTTTGTCTAAAAAACTAAAACTTTCCCACACTACTTTGCAATTACACCTTCTCACGTTCACGTTGTGAGGAATGGAAGTCTATATGGGGTAATGCAATATTGAAAACCATCTTTCTGCACCGGCGTCTCCAAACAGTGTGCTGGATTTGCGATTAACCCATGAGATTTTTGCCGGTAAGTACGGTGTCGACAAGTCTGTCATCTTTAGAATAGTAAAAGGATGTTACGACATTTTCTTGCATGTAGAGGTTGCTTGGAATGTATTAATTTTTCCGTACCGTCCACTAGATGGCGACCTAACGCGCCTATTTGTTATTGTGTTTCATTTGCATGTCTCGTAATTATGTAGACAACTGTTCGAACGATTTCCCGATCTAAAATTATTTAAATTTTGAGGATTTTCTTTTACTCCTAACACTTATTATAACGCCAAATCAATATTGATCAAATACTCATGAATGAACTCATGATATCTTCACTATTTTCACTAAACTCAGGCACTAGTGAAAGCGATTGAATCTAACACCATCGCTCACTTTATGGAGATTTGTTGCACCGACCGGGGTGATAAATTACAGTGGATACATTTGTAAACAGAATGTTCCAGGTAACTATGGAAACTTGCAATTAATTTATAATTCTCTTCAGCTGAGGACAATGAACTTGGACTCTTGTAACATTAATTCGTATTAATGAGACTCTTCTCACTCCCTTTGCACCAAAGTAACTAGCGTGCGGTCAATGTTTATAAGAAGCCTCAGAACCTGTATGGTAGTAGCTGATGTAACATTGTGCTTCATACAATGAAATACAATCATGCTGAGGCAACGTCTTTTTCCCCCGGTCTGTTAGCATACGTTACGTCGAAGACATTTAAGGCAAAATGAAATGATCAAAATTTACGGCACAGCAAGAAAGAACTGGTGAAGTTAAAAGCTGCAATATTGTGTCCATTCAATCCACACATCCTGTGATTGGATGCGAGAACTTAAATCGGAAAAAAAAATCGACATCGTTGTATAAATTGATTAATTTCGATGAAAAGGTTTTCATTTACATTCAAAATTTACCTCAAATACTGTTTGTCTTGTTGCTGTGTTGACATATTCCGTTCTATTGAAGTCTCCATACATTTTGTATATCCACTGAAGAGCATTCATTGATAAATTTAAATATCACTTATAAATAATTCAATTTAATTTCATCAATAATTCATATATGTACTACGATCTTGATTCTTCCCAATGCTCCTAAAACGACTATAGGAATATTATAATTAATTTCTACCACTTCAAATAGCTATTAATTATTTTCTGTAGTCAACTTCCTTGTTCTACTGTTCTTCCATTTATTCAGAATCTTCAACATATTCATAAGTACTTAAATTGAAATTATGACCTATATGAACAATACTCGAGTCTAAAACAAAAAACAGTTGCCCTGGGGTAATAATTTATCCGATAAATGTGCAAACAAATAATTTGTTGGTGAAGAATAATAAACCATTCACTGCATTCTTTGATTAAGTATTTCATCGAATTATTTGTCAGTGTGGTTTGTGATTAATTACCCTGAAACTATCTATATATTCGAGTATTCCATTTAGTGCATTGGTGTTAGGAAAACAACTACGAAATCCAACAAAAAATGTTCTTGACTACATTATTCAAGATACCTCGCTAATAATACGTCATGTGCTAAAGCCGTTACTCTAGAAACAGGGCATCACTCATTATAAAACTCATTCATGTTCAAAAATACAGAAGACGTTTCTGTTTGTTTGTCGTATTTAAGAAATACTAGCAATGCTATTCAAGTAGAGTAAAAACAGCCTTTAAGTACTCGTACAGTTTTAAGATGAAAGAATATTTTATAGCTCACAAAATGTTTTTTCAAAGAAAATAGATCCGAAATCTTCAGCGCGTGACTGCGAGAAACTTCAGTAGTGTTTGAAACTCGTACTCGAAGGAAGTTCAGCCGGGGAAAAAGAGGCTATTAAAAGTTTTCCCATTGAATTTGAAAAAGTACAAAGTAGTATTTGACAGAAAAGGTTGGTGTTGTCGGATGATCTCTGATGGACTGCTATGAAGAAAAAAGTAGTGTTTCATTCGTATTATTTGAATGGTAATTTCTGGTACAAGTAGTGTTGGGTTGCTCGTATGATTTGGTTCAAACGATAACCGTTGCTACAATTCGAAAAAAAATGTTATGAAACCATATAAACTTGATTGTGCTTTTGCATCGGTTTGCATACAATGAGATTCTATTTTCAGTAGAACAAGTTACCCTTCATTTGCGTGCTAATCAGAGTGTTCCACTAAGTAAACGTAGTGTTGACACCAGTATCCGTTCCGGCCCTTGTTGTGACGAAGAGCAAATAGTGCTGCGCTCACTTTTCAGAAAATCCTATTCCCCTATAAATTAGGTTTTAGGATAATTAATTTCAAATTATTACTGATGTGATTATTTTGTCTCCTCCGGAATTGACTATGTAAATCGTTTACGCCAAGAGTAGTACATATAGGTGCGAAACGCTAATTTTGTCCGGACTACGGGAGTTTGCACATAACATTTCAGCGGTCATCGAGGCAGTTTTATCGGCTGACGTATGGATGGGCGAACTTGGGGCTACCATGTAGGCGGAGCGTTCGGACGAACGGACAGCTTTCAGATTATTCATAGGGTATAGGTTATATATGGTAATAGGTTAAATAAATAGAACGTTTACATATATATTTACATATAGGTTACCTTAGGTATTTTTATTGCATTTTCAATGCTAGGCATACTGTATTGCAACTCATTGCATGTCATGTTGCATACATGCAAATTCAATGCTTGTCCTCTGAGTGTTTAGGGGTAATGATAACATACATTTTATTTGATAAAGTTCATTGATATGAAATCTAACAATCACATATTACTTTACATGCAATATTAAAGGTTAAAGCCTCACACATATCCTTCTTCTTGCACAAATGTTGATTTCCGGAAACGTTCATGATGAATTTTTTCAACCTTCCTAACGATTTGATTCGATCACTGTTGATCAATTTACACGTGGCATAGATTCAATTAGTTTGATGTAATTTTCTGCGATTGTTTTATTCATATCCACGATATTCACAATTCTTTCTTCTCGTTTGATATATATGCTGTCATTTTATAACCAAATGCCACATCACACGTGGCCTGTTTAAAAATAATGAGCTCATTTGTAGATCGATTAAATAAAAAATAATCAGCATTGAAATAACTAGAGTTGTGATATACATCCTGAGACGATGCTCGGAAAAACGTGACATCTCTATGCCTGCTGATGTTTTAAGGTTTATGATGCCCCCAAAACGCGTTTTGCAGTCAAAACGCCCAAGCGTGTAGAGACCTAAAATAGCCCAGGCGATGCCCATTTGCCAATCTTCAACTGTTTTTCAAACAGTGTGCCTATTTGCAAATCATCACACTACTTATCAGAATAGTCTACGGGAGTTCTTGCACGCCCTATTATGCGATAACCCAGACGACATGGGTGTGAGCGGAGCTCTGACGATGCCCCGCCCGCCTTTCCCAAAAGCCAATGAGTGAGCGGATCTCTGACGATCCCCCGCCCCGCGTAACCCAGCAGTTAATGATTGAGCAGCCTTGCACGTTAATTACCCTGACACGCCCCTCCCAGCCAATGAGAGCATCCTCGGACGGTGCTGGGACTCCGTTCACAGTCATTCGGCAGTGCTTTAAGTGCAGCTGTTTGAAGCCCTGCGTTATATTTTGCTCCCGAGGTTAGTTATTTAAAGTGAACTTATAAATATTTTAGTGTAGTATCAGTTTTTTAAACGTGGTTTTGTAGATCGGTTGTGTTAGGAATATTTAGAGTATTTCAATGCTAGGGGACCCTATTTATTTCCTGTTCTCATACGTTTTTTTGCCAGTCATGCTCATGAGTGCAGTGTTGGGATGCTAACGGGAGCTTATCTTTTGGTCGCAAAAATGCACTACCTCCCGCAAGTGGTGCGATGACATACATGTTCTACCCTGTCATAGTCGAACATGTTACGCGTACCAGTTATGCTGTTCTGTGATTTTTTATTCAGTGAATGTTTAACAGTGTTAACGAGTGTTATGTCGGTGTTACGAAGCCGTTTGTTATTTCATAAACCGTCCCAGAATCTCTCTATTACGTCTTCCTCCTCTTCAATTTTCAATAGTCTATTTTTGTGAAATGGTTTAGGCATCTTATCCAGGAACGTTTGGATGACGTCATTGACATCTTTGCTTATCACTGTCTTATTGACAGATAAACTTTTGAGGAGATCGAGAACGTGAATACGCTTTGGACATTGGGATGACTAACAAAGTTGTTCGATTCAAATATGAGTGCTGTGTTTGTTTTTAGGTAGTGAAGCAAACTGGGGGACATTGATTCAGCTACGGGGGGCAATGAGGCCGTATATAGTGCTGCAACATAGCCATTAGTTGGCTCCTTTTGTTTGATCGGTTCCAGTTTGGGGTCTACTTGTGCGATATAGTGCTTGAATAAAATTAAATAACTTTAGTGTTATTTCAGGCAAAGCAATGTTCTGCTATTTCTGGCCCTGTTGTGACAGATAAGGGTGTAGCGCTACCGCCAATATGATTTGTTGTAAGCTTATCCTTCTTGGATTTGGAACTAGGTAGTAAACCGATTCATCCATGGATTATTTTTGTCAAAAAATTCACTGCAGTGGGTAATAGTAAACTTAACAGAAACTCTCAGAGCCAGGTTGATGTTTTCCTTTTGGTCCCGGAGCATTTACTCCCGGACGATTTACTGCCTAATTGTTTTATTATAGAATTAAATTTTGTTACCTGTGACTTGGTTAACTTCTCACAGACCAATTTTACGCTCAGTATATTTGTAAATATTTCGCAGATGATTTTAACATTTTTATCAGTTAAAAGCTTGATGAGTTTTCTACGTTTAGATGATTTCACTTGATTTAATTTATCATAAATTCAATATCAGTTTCGAAGCACGTTTATCACACATCACGACACGACGTTTTCTTCATTAATCCACGTAGGTTTGTATCTGAATAATCCTTGTAAATCACGTCTTGAATAGGTCGGAGGGTAATGTTTTTGATTAACACGTGAAATACGAATCACTTCCTTCGTGAATTTTGGTTCCTGTCCTTTCCTGAAGGTCTTGAAACTGGGATCACTGCTCTGGAAGCATACATACGCTCCAACCTTTAATTGTGTACTGGGCGTTTGTATTGATCTACGTCGTGTTTTATACATTTCGGACAGCAATGCCTGATTTGTTTCTGCATCGTTCAACAGATAAACGTCAAAGTGAACCCGGCCCAATAATGATGAATGTGGTGTCACATTGTACGTGTTCACAATTGCTTGCAAGTCATCTATATAGCGTTCCGTCTTCTTAGCATGCATATATTTACCCAATTTCAGTTTTAAAGTCCGTATTACCTGTTCAGCAGGTGATGTTTTGATGGCCTTGTTGTAGGTGTAATAAATGGATTTGTTCATGCTGGTCAAATAAGCTTTAAAGCTTTTGTTCATAAACTCACTTCCCTGATCTGAACAGATCCGAGTAGTTGGCTATACTACTGTAATTCGTTGAATATAGTATCAAATGCTGCAATCATATCTTTAAATGTAATTGTTTTCAAGGGTTGTACACGCAGATATTTGCTGTATATATCAATGACGATCAATAAATATCTTATTCCGTCATATGTCATTTTTATCTGCATATTCTTTCATATAGGCAATATCCGCACAGAGAATCGATCCAGGACGCGCTGCTCTGAACATGCGTCTGGTAAATTTCAAGGGAGCTTGTTCAAATCGTGTATAAGTCACTGACGCTTGTATAAATTTTTTGACATCACGCCTTGTTGTCGACGGACAAATGTTCGTATAACTTTGATGAAGGGCCTTTGCGCTAGAGTAAGATCCAACAGCCCATGGATTGTAGTAGACACTCTTCATTCTAATTCAATACTAATTTCAAATCTGGCTTTCATTTGTGCTTCTGCAATTGGTGCTCTAATCAAGATTTTCGAACTACTTGGGTGTGGGAAATCAACCAAAATTTGCCCATATGGTTTTTGTTCCACATGCATCTTATATACCGAGATTACCGATTTAATCTTGTCTTTTGCAAGGAATGTTTTGCCAAAGTAACGTAATTGATTGATATCACGCATGCGTAGGATAAGAAAGTTTGTGGTATTCAAAGATCTTGTTCGGCGTAATGGATTTGAGCGAAAGAGTGATGGTTCAAATATATTGCACCGATATTTGCTTGGCGGCTCCGACAAAAAACATTTGCAACATTACGTAGAGACTGATTCTAACATGGAATAGTCATACACTACAAGGAGTTTACAATTCGTTTATATGGACAATGGATCGAATCGTGTTTCCTTACAGGAAAGTGCTCTGACCCCTAAATGACAATCTCATCGAAGCTATCAATGTATTTAGTGATTACTTTTCAAACTATGACACTCTTCCCACTAGATGAGAACCCGCTCACAAACAATTGAGCGGGTCTGTTGAATAGATTGACGTCCAAATACCTGAAAGTCTCCATCTCACCCAACAGGTGATACAGGACTAACTATTTTTCAATGCACCTTTAATTTATATATACTTTCTCTACTTTGCAGATGGACCCCATGAAGGATATGCTGAAGTCAAGGTCCCGTTCGGCGTTACCAGTTAATTATCAGCGTGGGTATTTTTTCTGTTTTACATATCTCGGCCGTCGTGAGTGGGTAGCGTATCCGACTGCAGTGTCAGATTCTGGTGCTGCATGTCGCGAGTTCGAGCCTCGGCAAAGACACGGCGGTCTTGTGGCGGGGAGATTGGGCTCCTCCCTCCTCTGTGTCTGCCTAACTTAGCCACCCCCCTAACTAGGGGCAAACGGCTGTGTGTCTATACATACAGACACACATACATATCTAATATGTGCCTTCCATATGTTTTTTTTTCCCGATCGATTGTACCTTTGTTAATTCATTACTATTTTTATTCAACAGATCGTGGTAACAACTTGATCGAGGGTAGGCCCTATCAACCCGAAATCTCAGGGATGATAAGGCATATTTAACGAAAATGTCGACATATTATTGGACTCTGTAATCAAACTATTCCATGATAGAGCAAAAACAGTGTTGTATTTTTTCTAAATACATAAATTTTCTTGTGCAGAGCGACGCAGTACCCTCCAGAAAATTATCCGTATCAGGGTTATCCGTTGGCAAGTAATCGTCCAAGTTATCACGGCGATCCTAGGTACGGTAACCCAAACTACCAGCTGCATCCGCTGTCTGTACATCAATGCCAGCATCGGCCGCACCCTCAAGCATGGCAACCTCGACAACCGTGGCAGAGACCACCATGGCAGACACAAGCGGCGCACTACCAGCAACGGACTACAGAAACTGACTTTTACAATGTCGGACATGATGCATTACAAAGGTTAGTGTATATAAAATAATATTTTCTACATTATTTTTTCCTAATAGTGTTAACTTCTTCCTTCAGGAACATCTTCATCATAGGTTGAGAAGGCGTTTAAGAATGATCTGTCTGGTACGTCCATCGTTACGGGGCTTGTCTTCCGAGATTCGCTGAAGTTGTTTGGGCTGAGATGTAGAGTAACTGGGATCTATACTCAGCATCGTAACCTCATGACTGAGGAAGCTAAATATAAAGTCAAAACTTAGTACTATTCTAGACTTGTACATTTTTGATTTAGTGTCTAAAAACACAAGCGATATTTCTTCCGAGTTGCACTCCAGCTCCACACTCGACGAGTCCTGTCGTATTTAAACAGTCTTGCTCCTTCATCTTCGAATTGTTCAAGATAACTTCAAATGTTGTTATTGTCGTTGACACAAAATTGCCAGCTTCAATGAATGTAAATCTCTGGAGAGTCCAGTTATAGGTCATTGCAAGATTTTCTACTTTTATCAACTCCCTTCCTTTGGGCATGTTGATCAATCTTGAGGAGGATGTTCACTCGACGAGAAGCTGATGGGAGCCCAGCGTTCGCGCTACAGTTATTCCCTCACACGCGCACTATCGCCATTTCACTTCACCTCACTGTCATGGCCGGACACTGTCATAACCGCTAAAAATCTTTCTTCCCACGTGCTTTCTACCTAACGATGATTCAGCCCACACGCATTTTCCACCACTTCAAAATCTGCCACTGTCATATCTGCCACTGTCATTTCAGCGAAACAGGCGTACCAACCTAACAGTTATCACTTTAATGAAACTTCAATAAAAAACGCTAAAAAACGGCATTACGTACCCTTCAAAAATACGCATGTTTGCCCCGCGGGTTAGGAATACGTACCTTTGCCCCGCGGGTTAGAAACACGTACCCTAGGTTAGGTTAGGTTGGGCAGGAAAAGTTTCATTAAAGTGATAACCGGTAAAATGGTACGACTGGTGGCTGATTCTGACGTGGGCTGAAACAGATCTTCGCCAGAATGTCACTGGCAGATATGACAGTGGCTGGTGTGACTGAGGAACGCTATGAATGTTCGCTGTTAAAAAATGGTACCGTAGGTAGGTAGTCGGAACAACTTGAGGCTGATGAGGCAGTTGGCGGAGATGATAGTGGTTGATCTGACGTTAGCTATAAAAGAATTTAGCGCCAGGGATAGCGACCCAAGCTGATGATATGTGTGTCCACCGCCTCAGCGAAGCCAGTTTTATATGAACCCACCCCTGCAGGCAAACAGGTTACAACACGTAAGGGGTTTTGTTTTCGTTTGGTTTTGGTTTTGGTTTCGTTTTGATTTGGTTAAGTTATCTGTCGGTTATACTGTTGCATAAAACGGCGAATGCCCTGGCAGTGCAGACATTATTTGTGCTCTTGATCTTGTTTGTGACGGACAATTTTCTACTCTCGATGTACGTACTGCCAGTTCTAACAAATCTATTTTATGTTGTATTCAAGAGATATCTTTCTGTAACTTTGTTGGTATATTTTTTATGGTTTTAAACACATAATTTTGTTTATTCATGTAGGATGAACCAAAACGATAGAGTGATAGCGGATTCGCCCTTGTTAGAGGATGCAGGGAGGGTTCGTGTCATGGACCATACCGAAATGAGGCCTGTCTGCCCCTCGCATGCCCTAGCACAAGCCTCGCAATGTCCGTTATCCCTAGCGCAAGCCCGCAACCCGGTGCTGCTGCTGCTGATGATCCGTCTTCGGAACAACCTGGTGTTCAGCCTACTGCTCTGTCTCCGGAACTACCCGGAGTTCAGCCTACTGATGGCTTAGATCTGTTTTCGGAACCACCCCACGTTCACCCTACTGCTGCGTTGGAAGCACCCCTGGTGCTATCTCATGTTGGACAGTTCATTACTCAGGCTACTGATGGATCGGCTCCATCTTCGGACCCGCTCGTCATTCAGGCTACTGATCCGATACATGAGCCTATATTTACAAGCCTACCTCTATGAAAATGTTGGAGAACCATTTTGTCACTTTAAAATTTATACCATACACTGAACATGTCAACATATCCACACTTATTACATTGGGACGTGAAGAGCTAGTGGAACATACTGGAACTAACATCAGCACAATCCGAAGACACCAATGCATCGTGAATGTTAAGATGAGCGAACAAGTTGAGGATGCATCTGTAGATGACAAGGACTGGGTGATAAATCAAAAGCTATCCAGCTAACAAAAACACTTTACTATCTGAGCTGATTGAGGATCTCGGGGTTGATTTACAGAATAAATTAGAAAAACAGGAGAGAGAAGGTAGTGGATGGAGTATTAATACAGTAACCAGCGCAGAGCTTAAATTCTACTAGGCGGGTGTTATTGGAACAACACGTCATGGCGACTATGTACCTTGACCCAAAAAATGTCCAGGTTGGCATCACTTTGTCAACATCAAGACAAAACACAATAATTGTGTATTGACTGGCGTCATCGCCCATTTCCACTTGTCTGAAAATACACACCTCTCAACTTTTAAACAATAGTCGGAGCGTACTCACCTCCCGTACGAAAACACATACTTGCAACTTCCAAAACTTGCCTTGAACAAAGCGAAGGAAGGTTATGGTCTTGTCTGCATATATAGAGGCTGTTTAGAAGCCAGTGAGGAGCTCACGATCCATCCTGGGCATAATCCCTCATCTGAGATGCCAACCATGTCACGCTCATACATTTATGAAAACATTTAGAAATACGACATATAGAGACAACCTTTTTTGTCCATTCTGCATGCAGGGCATGAATGAGAGCAAAAAAGCTGGACACGTATAAGTGTGTCAGTCTAGTACAGGCTTGCAAAACATAAGTATGCCTGAAGA
Source organism: Gammarus roeselii (assembly GCA_016164225.1). Classification (NCBI taxonomy): domain Eukaryota; kingdom Metazoa; phylum Arthropoda; class Malacostraca; order Amphipoda; family Gammaridae; genus Gammarus; species Gammarus roeselii. The sequence goes on along the minus strand of SDVV010002068.1, from coordinate 3,127 downwards.
AGGCGTATTGAACCAATTCTCAGCTTTGCACGCAACAATGAAACCACTCGTTGTTTGTTATTATGACTGTGAATCTATGCTGGAGATATGCCAAGAGGAAAAAAATGAAGTCAACATACACAAGTTGTGCAGTTACAGTTATACTCTAGTGGATAAAGACGGTAAAATTGTATGACACAAAGAAGTCGATTCTACTTCAGTTCCGCTTGAGGAGATGAAGACACATCTCGTCAAGAATATGTTGCTGGATTATAATGATTACATGGATACCTTACCTTTGTTTCCCATCCAGTTCCTCACAAAACATGATCTGAAAAATATCGCGAAAGCAAAACATGTGAGTGCTGAGGGGACACTTTTGGAGAAAAATGTAAAACAAAGAGTTCCACACCATAATCATTACATCGAGGGTGTCTTCGGACCCAATAAAGAAGTAATATCTGGCAACTATATTGGGGCTGTGTGCTCAAATTACAATTTCAGAATCACGGAGAAACTCAGGTTTATGCCTTGTATAGCTCACAATGCATCAGCCTATGACATGAAATTTATATTGAGAGGACTGGACGGCAGTAACTTCTCGAATATTCGTGTGTTACCGAAACAGTCAGACAAAATGTTCAGCATTTTCGTCTCCTTGAACGATGCTACGAGCATGTACTGTGTTAATTTTATCGACTCATACTCGTTCCTAACTCATATTTAGACAGCCATGACATAAATTTAGAAGATGTATAGACATACAGCCGTTTCCTCCTAGTTAGGAGGGTGGCTAAGTTTAGGCAGACATAGAGGGGGGAGGAGCCCAATCTCCCCGCCACAAGACCGCCGTTTTCCTGCCGAGGCTCGAACTCGCGACATGCAGCACCAGAGGCTGACACTGCAGTCGGATACGCTAACCACTCGGCCACGACGGCTATGATATGCCACTCCTCAAATCTCATCTCGCAAGTCTCGGCTACAGTGACAAGGTTCTAGAATTTGCAACTCAAAAAGGCTATTCTTGCTATGAGGCCATCGCATCGGGTTCGGTGCTTGATCAAACAACTATCCCATCGCAACAAAACTTTCAAGTCAACTTTGAGGTAAAGGAATATCGGATTCTGCTGATGCTGAAGTGATTGAAATGTGGCAGGAAGCCAACTGCAAGACCCTTCGTGATTACATGATCATCTACCTCCTCATCGACACGTTGCTACTGGCTGAAATCCTCCAAAAGGTTAGGGAGACCATGATACGCGACTACACCCTGGATCCAGTCCATTTTATTAGGGTTCCGGCTTTGCAATGTAATCTGCCCTTTACGCAGGCAAGATGAAGCTGGAGCTGGTCAGAGATATCGAACTTCTGAACTTGATTATCATATGTACATGAGGCGGATTTTTGACGTTGACGAGAGGTTTTACCATGATAAACAATCCGCGCTGCAAAAACTTTGACCCTGAACTACCTGTGTTTCCAGCAGCAATGTGGGATTTTAACAGTCTCTATGGCGAAGGCTTGAGTGAGCCCCTTATCATTGGTGAAGTTCATGAGCTCACACCCGAAAAAATTCAAGCATTTGACTTGGTAAAGGAAGACTGTTCTGGCGACTACACGTACAGTAGCGAGCGAAAATTCGTTTATGATTTAAAACTAAGGGAAATCTTATATGTCCAATTTTTGCTCTATATATGAACTCATTGGAAATTATATTGATACTACCCATTAGGAGGCTTTGCACACACATAGTGCCGTAAGAAATTTCTATATGAAGTTAAATTCTACGTGGGGAAAGTCGAATTTGTTTTTCCGGTTACAGACTAACCATAAACGAATATATGTTCGCTACGGTACATTGTCTGTATCAATGCCCAAGTCAGCGACAAAGTCGCACGAAAAACAGACGAGCTGCCACTGCTGCTACGTCACAATGAGATCAGCTTGTACGATGTTTTGCCCTTCACAAAAATTCTCTTGGCAGGCTCGGAACATCTCATAAGCAGGAAACGAGCAGATCGTGAGCTGGTTGCTAGTCATCTGCCCAAAACTGACTACCTCGTGGCCCTGGAATTATTGTAAGTACTACTCTGAAAAGGACTGGAAGTCTTCAAGGTTCATCGAATTTTTCAAATCAAACAGGAACCTGTCTTCATATCCTTCATTATGAAAAAAGTACAAAAACCTCAAGAGTCTACTAACTAATTCGAAAAGTACCTATTTAAACTGCTCTCAAATAGGATGTACGGCAAGCTTTTGTTCAATCCGCTCAACAGAAGCCTAGAGGCAAAAGTCGTGTGCACAGCCAACAAGTTCCAAAAATATGCTGCCGACCCACTCCTGAAAAATTGCTATGCCATTGGACCCGGAACAGTCATCATGATCCTCAAGCAAAACTATCCGAATGGTACACCCACTCCAAATTGGGGTTTTCGTGTTTGAAAAAGCTCAAGCAAAAGTCTACAACTTCTTTAATGACACACTGAAACCCATATATGGTGACAACGTCACGCGCATCTACTCGGACAAAGACTCGTTGATGCGCCAGTTCAAAAAGGTGGTCGAAATTGAGACGGAAATGTGAAATGCGATGAAACAAAGAAAGGACAGCTGGGGCTACTGAAAAGTGAAACAGTTAACGACCACCCGAGTGAAATCATTTGCTTACAACCAAAGTGTTATAGTATGTTGCTCGAGTCCGACGCCACGGAATCAGCTGCTAAGGGTGTGAATTACCAGACACAAGCCAAAGTCAGACATGAACAAGACAGAGACATCCATAACTAGAAAACATACGCACACGCGCGCAAGCATGTCAGCTTCAAACTGTACGCACCATTAAAAATTGCCTCTAAGATTGAAAACAAACTCTACTTCGTTGATGCATGCACAACTCTTGCCTATGGGCATCCAGACATTCTCAAAAAAGTTATTGAAGTTGAACCTACCGTCACTAAAATGAGGAAGCGATGTGTCATGGATGATGATACTAATGTTAACATGGATTTAACTTGGAAGAGACGTAAGCCGGGTGCTGCCGTCTTTGGTGAGGAGACTCGCATGAATGACGAAAGTACATCCATGTCTTCAGGTTTTATTCTCTAAATGTTCCTAATATGTTGTATTTATGAACATATGCAACTATGTA
>SDVV010002067.1:0-23840 GCA_016164225.1 Gammarus roeselii | reverse complement strand
CGGATTCGGATGAGAAGCTATGTAGGCTAGTGTCTGAGTTTGGTAGAGTGTGTGAGAGGAGGAAGCTTCGAGTGAACGTCGGTAAGAGTAAAGTAATGAGATGCTCGAGGACTGTCAATGCGAGCAAAATTAGTGTCACCCTAAATGGAGAGCTCATGGAGGAAGTTCAGCGTTTTGAGTATCAGGGCTCCCATGTGGAGATAACTGAACTAGTGGAAACTGAAGTGAAAACGCGAGTGAAGAAGGGATGTAAAGTGTTGGGTGCACTAAAGAGTGTAATGAGATGTAGGACGTTGGGGATGGAAGCAAAGAGAGGGCTGTATGAGCGTGTTACTGTCCCAACTGTGCTCTACGGAGCTGAGGCTTGGAGGGTGAGAGCAGAGGAGAGAAGAAGGTTGAATGTTTTCGAGATGAAGTGTTTGAGGAGCATGGCTGGAGTAACGCTGAGAGACTGGATCACCAACGACGTGGTTCGAATCAGAACAGGGATGGTGAAGAGGTTGGAGGACAGAGTGGATTCGCGTGCTCTGAGATGGTTCGGGCACATGGAGAGGATGGATGAAGGGAGATTGGTGAAAAGGGTGATGAATGCGGAGGCGAGTGGTCGCAGGCCTAGAGGTAGACCGAAGTTTGGGTGGATGGATGATGTAAAGCGGGCGTTGGGAAGGAGAGACATGAATGTGGAGGTGGCGAGAGAGTGTGCAATGAACAGGCGTGAGTGGAGAATGGTTGTGAATGGTTGATTTTGACGCTGATCTGATGTGCTTTCCCGCCCTTGTCACCCCGCTGTTGGGATGGTCGTGGGTGGGGGGGGCCCGGCCGTTATGACGCGGCGGGGGTAAACCAGTGAAAACTGTCGGGCCCTGCTGCTGACGACGGATCCTCGGACTGCACTCGTGACCCAGAGTGTATGTTGTGGGGGTACCGGCCGCACCCTTTAGCACAAAAGGGCTAAGTTGTGTGAGTGTGAGCGTATGAGGGTATGAGGTGCGTCTTGCCGTCTGCCACCCCCTCTTTCAGAGAGATGCGGCCTAGTGTCTGTATCTGTATGGTTACTCCAAGCCCAACCAAGATTATCCGCGGTAACCGCGCAGCCTAGCCAGACTGCTGCTTAGCTCAGAAGTCATTCTGGTGCCTTTATTAGGGCACCAAATGCCCCTTCGCCTCTGCCTTGCTTAGCCGCTCTGGATTATAATCCTAAGAGAAATGCGCCAAACACAGTATTGAGTGATAGCCACCTTGCCTCATCATCGCCTCGGGTCGGACAAACTTGCTTGCCGCTTACCAGCACTAAGCGCACTGGCTCTGACCTGGACGATGATGATCCAAGCGACAGTGATCCTTCGTTGACTCCTAGCCAAAAGAGAAGCTCCAGCGATACTCGTCGAGCGCGGTCGACAGGCCGTGAGTGACGTAGTCTACGAAAGCGATATATAATTAAACCTTATCAACTCAAGCCTAGACCTTGAATTTCTCTAACCTAAACCACAATGTCTGATACCAGTGTCCTTCAATGGAACATTAGAGGATATCGTGTTGACTATGCTGAACTATTGAAATAAACACAAACCTATAATCAAATGGTAGTTTGTCACCAGGAAACTCTCCTGGGGCTGTACAAACCATCTCTTCCCAGTGAGTATAAAGCCCACTTCACCTCGCCCACTGCCGATGCTCGACCGGGCACTGGCCTGGCTACAAAAGTAAATCAAGCAATCACATGCACTTCAATCTCTCTACAAACAACTCTGCAAGCTCAGGCATACAGAGTGGGCCTCAAACGCCCCGTTACTATTTGTAACCTATACATTTCCCCAAATGAACAAATTTCATGCGCATTCCTTACTAACCTGGTTGGTCAACTTCCTGCGCCCTACCTTCTTGTAGGCAACCTCAATGCTTAACACCCCCTTGGGGGGGAGACACAGCTGATGGACGTGGAGGGCACGTCGAAGCATTCTTTCTGTCTTCTGATATTGCGCTCCTTAACACCGGAGAACCGACACACTTCAATACCCAGACTACCTCGTTATCGGCTTCTGATTTATCCTCCTACTCCTCAAACCTCTCCCCAGACCTTGCCTGGTAAGTGCTGGAGTAGCCCTACGGGAGTGACCACTTCCCCATCACCATCACTACTTTCCATCCTGAAGATACTTCTACCGCTCGCCGATACATAATGCGTAAAGCCAACTGGCAATCGTTCACCGCTTGTACAACAACACCCCTCCCACCTCAGGATATATCCTGTGATGAGATGGTAGAACACTTTAATAGTACCCTCCTTCACGCTGCAGATCGCAGCATCCCTATAACCAAGGGAACTCCACGTAAAATTAGGACACCCTGGTAGGGTGACTTATGTGAAATAGCAAAACGGCAAAGGAAGCGTGCATTTAATCGATACCGGCGCACCAAAGCAGTAGCTAGCAGATAAAATTACGTTTAGACGAGAAACTGCAAAAGCACGAAAGACATATATACTTACTATCCAGGAGAGTTACGTGGCAAAACTTCGTATCGTCCATTAATGTGAACACACCCATGTCTAAAATGTGGTCCCGCATACAAGAAATGCATGAGAAGTAGTGTTCCCCCCCCCTTCCCCCTCAACCCTAAGGATGATGGGAACGACCCACACCGATCCGCAAAAGGTCTCTGAACTCTTTGCAACACATTACTCCTCCGTCAGCTCGGATTCTTGGTACAGCCCTGCTTTCCGTATCACAAAGCGTACTGCAGAACAAAATGATCTGGACTTCTACATAAACTCTCTTATACCTTACAATGAACCTATCACGGTACGCGAAATCCTTGGTGCAATTCACACCTCCAACCCTTCTGCTCCTGGCGAAGATCAAATCTTCTACGAGATGCTCCGGCACCTACATCCCTCTGCACTCTCCTACTTGTTTTTTTTTTACAACTTAGTCTGGTCTACCCACTCCTACCCCGTCGGTGGAGGGAGGCAGTGGTTCTGTCTTTCCCAAAACCTGGTGAGCCTACCGATGAATTGACCTATAGCTCTCAAATCGTGTGTAGCGAAAGTTCTGAAGAAAATTGTGAATGCCCGACTGACTCGGCACCTAGAAGCAAACTCACTTCTCTCCCCATTACAATTCGGATTTCGAAAGATGCTATCAGCGCAGGACGCATTATCACGCGTTGTGACTGATATCCAAGAGGCCTTGGACCGCAAGCAACACACTGTTTGCGTTTTATTTGACCTTGGGAAGGCATATGGTACAACCTGGCTGTATGGCATCCTCCAAGAGATTCACCGGATGGGACTCCGGAGTCACTTAGCATTTTTCATCTGGAACTTCCTCCGGCGGAGAGTCATCCGGGCCAAAATCGGCAATCACCTTTCGGACATACATACCAAAGATGAGGGTTTCCCCAAGGTAGCGTCCTTTCGTGTACTCTATTCGCCATTGCCATTAAGGGGATCATGGGGGTGATCCCTCCCTCCGTGAATGGGTCACTGTACGTTGACGACTTTATGATATACGCATCGGCGCCAGTTGTCTCCCAACTCCAACGTAAACTACTGAGTGCAATTGCCCAGGTGGTTGCCTGGATGAATTTCGAGGCTTTAAAATATCTAAAAGCAAAACATGTGCACTTCATTTCCATCGGTCTCGCACACACACGGAACCAGACCTCAGACTTTATGGAGAAATGATCCCTTTCCTACCTACAGTCCGCTTTCTAGGACTCATTCGACCGAAAGCCAACCTGAGAGTACCACGTGCAGCAGCTTAAGATAGACTGCTTACAGCGATTTGTCATTCTTCGGATCGCATCGCACTTCACCTGGGGTGCAGATTGAATAACATCATTACGCCTTTACCGCGTTATCATCCGGTCAAAACTGGACTAATGAAACGTGATCTATGGCTCCGCAAAGCCAAATATTCTGAAGACCCTGGAACCAGTTCATAATGCCGCCTTTCGCGCTTGTACTGGAGTTTTCCGCTTCTCCCCGATTGTTAGCCTTCTTTGTGAAACTGGTGAGCCTAGTCTTGCCCTGCGACGAGAACAAAGTGACCTCCAATTTTTATTGCCATGTTCTTGCTCGCCCCACCTCCCCTACGTGTAACACAACCCGACAGCGCCACCCCAATCTTGCTCCTACCTCGAGCTTCTCAAAACGCATCGAGCTTCTCACTGCTGAGCTTGGACTACCACACATCATGATGGACCCTCTCTCACGAGATGCTATTCCCATCTGGCGTTTACCAGAAAATATGCTCTGCCCTCACTATTTTACTGGCCGAAAGGTCAGATGTTGCACCCCAAAATCTTTGAGCTATTTTTAGAGCCCATGGCAAGACTCATCACGCTAATGGCTTTCATATCTTCACTGATGGATCAAAAGACGACGATGCAGTGGGCTGTGCAGCGGTGCTCCCGGTCGCGTCGTCTCTAGGAAACTCCCGCCATCAGCGTCAGTTTTTACTGCTGAACTCACGGCTATTGCCGATGCCCTCTTGGCGGCTGATACTCTTCCAGATGCCAATATCTCAACTTTTAGTGATTTGCTCAGTGCGCTTCAAACCCTGGAGATCTTCAACAATTGCCACCCTGTTGTTTCAGCAATCTTCCGCTGGCTTGTGCAATTGTTCTCCAGAAACAAGAACGTTCGTTTGTGCTGGGTTCCGGGCCACTTTGGGGTGGTGGGAAATGAGCGGGCGGACGAAGCGGCGCGAAGAGCTGCAGCGGCGCCTGACCCAGCAGAACAGCGTCCACTCCCATATAAATACTTTTACCCAGCGAATAAAAGAGCTGTGCGAAATAAATGGAACATGGAATGGTCTGATGTTCCTATGAGGAATAAATTGCGTACTATTAAAGACACACCCATACCCTGAGTCGCATCAAGCAACCGATCTCGACGAACTGAGGTAACTCTATGCCGATTGAGAATAGGACGCAGCAGACTAACGCCACCTCCTTACTGCATGGACTGTCTAGTCCCTCTTACAATAGCCCATGTCTTGGCATACATACTTCCCCAGGAGCCGGTTTCTGGACCTTCCTAATATACTCCGCCTAATGCTTACTGAGTTCCCTCAGAGACCATTCAGTACGGAACCACTTCTCAGCTACCTCCAAGAAGCCGGCCTCCTAACTGAAATCTGATCTGTTGTGAGTTGATTATATTTAATCTTACTTAACATTAAACTCCATCACGGAGGACCACCGCTTTCTTTGCTCACTTTGAGTAGGACACATTAGTGACCTCTCTTAATATCCCTATAAACAGTGGTGACCTAAGCATGCCGTGAGTCGAAACAATTCCGGTGACTGAGGATGATTTGTTGATGACTTGATGCAGCGCTGGCTGTTGGGTTGACGTTCGGTGCCTGAAGGACATTGACTGCAGTGCACTAGAAAGCCTTGACACTATAATCTAATCTGTATACAGCGGGGTGAGGTATGCTAAACAGTATATATACCTTTTGTTTGGCTGTCATTTATATTGTAGCTACATATTTTTTTCATTACTGTATGTGTCTGTGTCTTGGTGTCAGAATGGTGTCTATGCAAGTTGCAGCGTGGATGTGTCTGGGAGTATTGTGTCTCTGTACTTCTGTGTTGTACAGTGAGCTGTGCTGTGCAGTGTGCTGCTGTAGCTGTGCTGTGCAGTGTGCTGCTGTAGCTGTCATGCTCTTTGTGTTCACATGATAGCAACCATGGCGCGCAAATTCCCTTTGACATACCTTTTCATAGCTGTTCACAATATTATTCTGGGGCGTATGGCTATGTCGACCTCACTCAGCACTGTTGCTCCTCTATAGTGTCTTGACTCTTGAGGCTGCAAAGGCGAGAGGCACTCTAGTTTAAATTTGAAACCAGGCTCAACATCTAACACTGTATCTTACCACAAAATATATCACTATTGCCTTTCATTACAGTCCTGGATGTGTTGAGTTAGTTACTTCTACGTGAACTGTCATCTTTTTTTTTTGGGGTGGAATACTTCAAGGACACAGCATCATGATGTTTCACACAATCCATTTTGACATTCAAATGATACCTGAATTCTCATGAAGATAGCTACTAAATATGCATGTGTTGACAAATAGCCGTTTCCCCCTAGTTAGGAGGGTGGCTAAGTTAGGCTGATACAGGGGGGGGGAGGCTCCCAATCTTGTCGCCACAAGACTGCTGTGTCCATGCCGAGGCTCGAACTCGCACTAGACAGCACTAGAGGCTGACACTGCAGTCGGATACGCTAACCTCTCTGCCACAGCTAATAGATATAGCTACATGTAATTAATAATCTCTAAAATAAATTGTTATATTATTGTTCCTAGGTGAACACGGCAATTGCTTTATGGAAGCAAGTAATTTAAACTCTTGTTGACTTATAATTAATTGGTTTATATTAGCCTTCTACTGACTCTCTCCATTGGGGATGAATTTACCACCACTCAATACCACATCTTGTTTGGTGAATATTCCATTGGCTTGTGAAATTCTAGCATTTTACTAATGTTTTCCATCCATGCTGCACTGGTAGCTATATCTTAGTCAAGATCTGTGATATTTGCTGCCACCAATAGCTGACACAGCCTGTATTCAAAGAGGACTATGTATAATCATATTTGTTAAAACTGTTAACAAACTATGATAAATAGGTTTTGTTTCATATAACAAACTATGATAAATGTTTTTGTTTCATATAGATATTAGGTAGTAACTGAACTTGCTATCTGGATTTGAGGTAATAAAAAAAAGATAGCTTTATTATCATAGTGGAGAGCAGCTGTAGCTACTTTGCATAACCATGAACTTCCTTGGGAAACTGAATGTTTGCTGGTGTGTTTGGCATTCTAACCACTCCAAGTTCATCCTGCAATTTTGATCCCAAGGGTTAATGGGGGTGACGGTGACACCAGGTTACACAGATACAGACACAAAGCCGCATTCTTCAGAAAGTGGGGTGGCCGACGGCAAGGCGCACCTCACTCCCCCATACGCTCACACACACACACAACTTAGCACGTTTGTGCTAAAGGGTCCGGCCGGTACCCCCGCAGCATACACTCTGGGTCACAATTGCAGTCCGAGGATCCGTCGTCAGCAGCAGGGGTTGACAGTTTTCACTGGTTTACCCCCGCCGCGTCATAATGGGCGCCCCACCCCACCCCCCACGACCATCCCGACAGCGGGATGCCAAGGGCGGGAAAACACATCAATCAAGTTCACCAGCAACTGTAGAAATAGGGTTATGCCAACAATTAAACTGGGTTACAGCTTAATATTTCAACAAAAATCACTTGAGTGTGGATCCTCACTAATTTTCTTGTGTACATTATGCAGTTGATACAGATACAAGGCCGCATCCCCCAGAAAGGGGGGTTACACTAAGCTGCATCTCTCTTAGGTGTGGTAGTCAAACGTCAAGATGCACCTTAAACTCCTGTCATGCGTGCACTCGCACACCAAAACAGTTCTATTACTACCATACTAAGGAATTTGTAAAGGAACATTGTTTGGAAATAATAGTCACCATGTATGGTGACGCCAAGTAACTACTTGTTCCTAGGCTACCGTGACGTTGGACTTGGGCGCCACACTGATATAATTGTTGACGCCTTGACTATTCTGAATGCGTGTCGTGAAGCAGGAATGACTAACTGTCATTGTCTTCTGCAGGCCCTCCACTGTATGATTTTAGCATCCTGGAGTAGGAATAACTCCCAGTCTTATTCTCCTTTACAGGCTCTCCATTGTACAGTCGGTGTGCCCTGAAGCAGGAATACCTGGATTTCATTGTCCCCTTCCTGTTCAGTTAGTGCGTCCAAGAGCAGGAATGTATCTGAGTTTCCCCTGTAGGCTCTCCATTGAAAGAGTAGAGCGACCGGAATTTCTAGTGCGCTGAAATTATTGTCCTTCTGGCGCCAGACATGTGTGTCCTAGGGCAGAAATACCTTGCTGTCTTATTCTCTCTTTCCTGAATACTGTGCATCCTAGAGCAGGAATACCTCACAGTCTTATTGGCAACAGCTTTCTCTCCACTGTAGAGTCTGTTCGTCCTAGGGTAGGAATACCTTGGTCATATTGTTCCTGGCAGGCTCTACTCTGTATTGTCAGTCTCCTTTACTTAGAATACCTTGCAGTACGTCTTCCTCAGGCTCCACTGTATAGTCAGTGTGTCATATAACTGGCATACCTCTATTGTTATTGCATCCTGGATCAGGAATACCTCCGTCCTATTATTCAATACAGGATCTCCACTGCACGGTCTGTGCGTCCCTGAGGTGGAATACATCACAATCCTATTGTCACCTACGGGCACCGCTGTACGGACTGTGCATACTGGGTCAGAAATACCTCACCGTCTTTTTGTCCCCTGCAGGCCCTCCACTGTACAGCCTATGTGTCCTGGAGCAGGAATACCTCACTGTTTTCACCGACTCTGGCGAGGAGTTCAGCATCGCTCTACCCTTTGCAGTAAGATTAACAAATTTTTAAGCACAATATACTTTTTGCATCAAAGTTGACTGATAGTTGTTACTAATTGATTTGTTGTACTCTTTTAGAGTTGTTACATCAGCCTATCTTTTTACATAGATGATCTCGTGCAGATTTTTTTTCTGCTTTTGTTTTTAATATCATTGTTTCCATTATTCATGTAGCCTGCTACTAGTCTAATCCGAATGAAAATCAACATGAAAACCACTCATGAGCGTAATAACTTCGGCCCCCATATCTCTCTCCCTGTTGTGCATTTCTTCTTCCCAGTCCATTTCCTTGTGATCTTAAATTTGTTATGCTTTGTTTGATTTTCTTAGCACTGTCACTTTACTGTATCAATTTCCAATACTTTGGTGGAGTGACTGTAGCTATCATTACAGGTTGAGAAAGCTTGGAGCATCTGGTATGGTCTTCTGCTGCAGCGCAAAGTGAATAACAAAGAACCCGAGCCGCCGCACCCACTACTCTTCTCCCTGCTACACCCTCTTGAGGAGATTAGTCCTCTTAACCAGAAGACAGGTCTGTGTCTTTCTCCTGTGCCCTACACCCCCGATGAAATTGATATTGTTCTGCAGGCGCTCCAACAGATTTGAGATTAGGATTGAGTTTGTTGGGTGCAAGGCTAGGCACGTGCTTGACTGTATCAGCAGGCTGGGCACGTGCTCGATTGTATGGACAGGTGAACCCTGGCACTCTTGGGCAACCCCACCTCTGTCTGACGACTCGTAAGGACAGTGTTAGCTCTATGATCAGCTAGTGCAAGAGCTGAAGTGTGTGTGTATGTATCTCTTTATTCATAAGTATGTTATCTGTAGGTTGGGAAATTGTGTTAACATGTGTAAGATTCTGAAATAACGATTGTCGAATGGTACACCCGATAGTGGGGGTGTTAAAATCTTGCTACCGTTACCAAGGCGTGTTGTAGGAGGCATCTTAAATGGAAGCCAGGTAGCCAGAGCTTAGAATTGTGCTACTGCAACCCCTGCGGTCTTGATAGGCGACTGATAAGAGGCGGGGCGAGAGGGTTAGAAATCCCCTCCTCTGTGAAATTCTCCACAGAAGATGGCAAGACGAGAGGGTGGAGGAGAGGCTCACGCCTCTCCGAACCCTATTATTAGGGTCGCTGAATGTGCGTGGTTGTAATATGAAAGAAGCAAAGAGGCGAGACAGGAGGGAGTTTGATGTGTTGGCAGTGAGTGAGACTTAAGTTTGAGGGTAAATGAGAGTGTGAGTTTGGAGTGGTAAGTGGAAGAAAGTCAGGCGTGGATGAAGGTTGGGCACGAGAAGGTGTTGTTATTGAGAGATCGACTAGCAAGTAGCGTTACTGAGGGAGGGTGAACACCCTTATTTCCCTTCAGACTCCCCTCTTCTTCACCCTTTACTATCTCTCCTTTTCTCCCCTATTCTGATTTGTTTGACTTTTTATTCACCTCATTTGCATCTTGTGTTTAGTTCAAATTTCCTTTAACTTGTCTCAGACTCCTTCTTAACAACTCTCCTAAGTCGCTGCACAGAAACACACACACACTCAAATATTCACATACCGGTTCTAACTATTCTCCTTTCGGGTGGCAAATAACAGCTGAGTTGCGCTCTTTCTTTTAAGCAACCTTTTTCTACGACTATTCCTTCTTCTTTCCATTCTTGCTGTTCTCATGCGTGAATATCCCTACACCTAGTGTAGATCTCATGCATAAGATCCCCGTTTTCTGTCCCTTCTTCATCTTCCCCCTCACAAGGTGTTGGAGCGCGTAGCCCGCACCTTGAGGACTACTGCGGATCCTTGGGGCTCTGAAGCAGGGTAGGTAGTGTGTTATTCCTTCTAAGTGCTATCCGGGGAGTGCTGGGACCATATGGTCTCAGTACCTTAGGAGCTCCTGTTTCCTGGTTAGACGATGACTCGAGCGCGCTTGAAAGCCTCGTCACTCTAATCTACCGAATGGAAAGAGGTTGTCCTCAGTTGAGCCAGTTACTGTTTGCGGATGATACGGCACTTGCGACAGATTTGGAGCAGAAGCTGTATAGGCTGGTGCCTGAGTTTGGTAGAGTGTGTGAGAGGAGGAAGCTTTGAGTGAACGTGGGTAAAACTAAAGTAATGAAATGCTCGTGGAATGTTGCTGCGAACGGAAATAGTGTCCTTCTTAATGAAGTGATATTGGAGGAAGTTCACTGTTTCATGTATCTGGGCTCCCATGTGGAGAAGACAGAACTAATAGAAACTGAAGTGAAGTGTGTAAAGTGTTAAGTGCACTGAATATTAGATTAGATCAGAGTAAGGAAAACAAACGAGCACGAGTGCTCATGTCGAGTGTTTCCTTTGAAAGAAGTGAAAGAAGAGTGTAATGAATTGTTGGAAGTTGGAGATGGAAGCAAAGAGAGGGTTGTATGAGGGTGCAGTTGTCCCAACTGTTCTCTACTGGGCTGAAACTTCGGGGGTGAGAGCAGAAGAAAGAAAAAGGTTGAATGTTTTCTAGATAGAAATGTTTGAGGAGCTTTGCTGGTTTGACACTGAGAGACAGGATCAATAACGACGTGGTGCGAGCTAGAACGGGGATGAGGACAGAGTTGATTCGCGTGTTCCGAGATGGTTCGGGCACATAGAGAGGATGGATGAAGCTAGATTAGGGAAAAGAGTGTTGGAGGCGGAGGCGAGTGGACGTAGGCCCGGAGGATGATTTTTGACGCTGCCCTGATGAGTTTTCCTGCCCTTGGCATCTCGTTGAAAGACGGGATGGTCGTGTGCGGGTGGGAGGGAGGCGGCGGCAGTCATCTTGACGCGCCAGGGGTTAAACCAGTCGTACTGTTGGGCCCTGCTGCCGACACTGACCTCGGACCACACTCATGACCCGGAGGGTGTGTTATGGGTTCTCCCGGCCGGACCCTTTAGCGCAAAAGGGTCAAGTTGTGGGAGTGAATGAGAGCAGTGTGAGATACGCCTTGCCGTTGGCCACTCCCCTTTTCTGGGGAATTTGGCCTAGTGTCAGTATCTTTTTTAAATTTGTATGTTTTTGCGAGTGCAGTTCTCATTTCCAGTACTTCGACTGAGTGTCTGCTGATCGGCTATTTTATTTTTTGTGGGACATGATAAAGTTCAAATTTAAGTGTTCTTGAATAATTGTTGAACGATTGATTGACCTCACGTCCGTGAGATATATTTATATACGCTGATACCAGTGACTCCCGTTGACCAAAAAAGTTGACTAATCTTAAATTGGGGACCTTTTTTCTTTTTAATAACCTTTACTACTCGAGCTCAAGCGGAGACGTTTATGGTCGCTAGTTGCAAATGGTTCGGCCACTTTAACGTTCATGACATGATAGCCCCTTGGAAAAAATTGAAAAGCAAGAATGTTGCTGATTTTCATAGATGTTCTACCAAACGGGGATGGTGAGAAATTTGAAGGACAGAAGAGATTCACGTGTTCTGAGATTGATCGGGCACTTGGTGAGGATGAGAGATTGGTGAAAAGAGAGATGAAAGCCGAGGTGAGTGGATGTGATAAGGGAGATGAAAGCTGAGGTTAGTGGATGTAGGCCTAGAGGTAAACTAAATTTTGGTTGGAATTAGGAGGAGAGACGAATGGGGAGGGAGTGAGAGAGCGTGCAATGGATATGCGTGAGTGGGAAATGGCTGTGAATGGATGAGTTTTGATGCTGTCTTGATGTGCTTTCCCACCCTTGGCGTCTCGCTGAGAAACGGAATGGTTGTTGTTGTTGCTTAACCCTAGCTTTTTATTTGGTGGCGGAGCCATGGCCGGCGCTCAAACCGAAAGCTTGGGCACTTGACGAAATGTGAATGTTGGGAATGTTTCAGCAGGTACAGGCCCGTATATTATGTGTACACCCCTGAGTAAGTCAAGGCTGTCTCGCGGGCGTTCCCACAGATCACGCACCGACGTGATGTTATGGTTGAGCCTGCCGGATGCAATAATGCTGAGATGACTGGAGGGCCGTGCGGTTTCCGCACCTCAACCTTGAAAGATGAACCTTGTCAGCCTTTGGTTACCCCAACTCCTCCACGTTCACCTCAACTGGGAGACTCAGTACGATCGTGTTGACTCTATGGCTATCAACTGCAAGAGCTGTGAAGTGTGTGTGTGTGTATCTGTTTGTGCATAGATGTGTAGGACGTAGAATGGTTGTGTTCAGAGCGTTGAAGTGTCCTGCCGGTATTTTATATAGGTTACGGGTTGGTTTGACGTGGGATCTCTAGGTGGTGTCAGGGATGTCAGGTTTACAATCTTGTTGAAAATTTGCGTCTCCCTCATGGCAAGATGATGTTTGAGAAGATGGACCACGGTGTCCTCATGCAAGTGGGGAAGGAGTGCGGGCTGAGTACACACCGTTCCATACGTAAGATGGAACGGGAATTGATATAGGTGGGTGCAAGGTTAGAAGACCAGACTGTTCGCGTAAGAAATGCTGGGTCTGATGAACTGTTTGTATAGTGTTGTAATTGATTCCTTGGATTGACCGTTGAGGGTTGTGGTAAATGCCCGAAACACGTTTTGTCTAAGTTTGGCTTAAGTGCTGATGTTGTTCGTGTGAGGTTTAAACGTCATATCTGTGTCATAAGTTACTCCAAGGATAGTTGTAGTGGGATTGTGGGGTATATGAATGTTGTGAACGTGTCATGATGGTGAATGCGGTATTCAATGTTATCTCACACTCCTGGTATCTTGCGACCAGACTTCCAGAGATCGGATATTGCTGGAAGTGCGCTGCTGCAACTCGTGTTTGTGGTGTTATGTGATGATTTAAGGTCATCTGCATATGAGCTGATGTAGGTACTTTTTGTGTTGGTGCAGGCAGGTCGTCCATGAAGGTGTTGAAGACTGAAGAGGAGAGGACGTGTTGTGGAAGTAGCATATTCAGTATTGCTCGTTATTGTAGACTATGTGTGAGTGCCAGCCAGACAAAGATGAAACTAGCAAGACATCTCTTGAGTTTGGAAGGATGTGTGTCTTGTATCTGGTTTATGAGGACGTGTCTTTGAACGGTGTCAAAGGTATTACCATCTTCAATGGCGCATACTAGGATGCGTTGGGTCGGCTTCTTTTCATTCAGCCCTTCGTGGATAGTCTTTGCAAGGTTTGTGAGGAGTTTGGTTGTGAAGTTTTGTCTCCCGAAGCAGTGTTGTGTAGAGGAAAGTGAGACACGGGCATTAATTTTGTTAAGAATCAGTCTCTCCAAAATTTGAGGGGTTCGGTAGGAAAGAAACAAGTTTGTATGAGGTTGGATCTGTGCGGCTGTTGTTGGACTCCACATTCTACAAAACACCACACCGAACTATTCTGGTGTTCTGTATAACGGAGAGGTTGAAGATGTCTGTCCTGATGGCGTTTAGACCTAGGTGTCTAAAGGTGAAATTTGATTGATATGCCGTCAGAGCCTGTTGCTGATGACGGCTATGGGCATGGCTGTTCTAAAGGAAGGTCACTATTTGGGTCAATCTGTAATTTGTGTAATAGCTTGAGCATTTTCATATTATTGTCTGAATGGTTTGGTAGGTGGCACGTGTTCGTTGAGAAAATTTGCTTATTGACGGTATGATGATATGGCAAGTGTGTTGGGTGGTAAAATGGTCTCGTATGTGTCTATGTACTTACTGTTTTTATTGTTGAGTCTCATGATGAATTTTTATCATTTTGATGAACAAGTTCGTAATTTGGTGTTTGCCAGCAGATTCCGCCACAGGTTCGTCTGTTGTTCACGAATGTTTGCATCTATTTCTGATTCAAACGGTTGAATCTGTATGATTTTGTCGTTGGAGGAGAGTAAGTTACGGAGGTTGTTTCGAGGCTGAATTTCGCTCCTAATGGGAGCCGAAAAAGTTGGGTTGCAGCCACTGAGTAACTCGGATGGTATGTGTTGTCTGTCTGCATGGTTGCGCAATATTTTGTGGAAGCGTGTAAAAGGTATGTATCAAGTGATGTCAAAGTTGGGTAGAGCGGCTTCTATTGACGTCGTCGTGTATTCATCCCATTATGTTCTCTTGTAGTTACGAACTGTATCGAGGAATTTATTGTTGATTGGGCATATAAGTTGATAATTGAGGACTGTCGGGAGGTTGTCGAAGGACATGTCATGGTGGACTGCCATTGACAGTTTCGAGCGACATTAGGAGAGTAAAATGCGACGTCAGGAGAGGCCTGTTGAGTGCTAAGGCTTGAAAATTTGCGAGTAGGTGTGCCCGTGTTATTTAAGGTAGTCAATGTGTCTAGTTGATCCATGAGGTCATCGACTCTCCGGTCAGTGTTTTGTCTAGTGAGCAAGGAGTTATCGAGTGTGTTGAAGCCACCTAGAGTAAAAGTGTTGGTGATGTTGAGGTAGTCTTATGTGACTGCGGTTGACATAAGCTGGGTTGAGGGATGTATACGTTAAATAGATTGTATTGTTTTTATGCATCTGGATAAGTACCGATTGCATCACTACTATGCGACACCGCCAGCATGCCATCTTGAGATGATCGACCCTACGCTCGAAAGCACCCTCGTTTGACGGTGCCTCCGTCCAACGTAGCAACTATTTTCATTTACAAAATAGCTCTCTGATTCTGATCTAGGGTCCAGTAATGCGGTGTTGCCATGCTACGGCACCGATCTGCACCAGAGCGTGATAATGACGTCCCACTACCCCTCTCTGGCCATCACCTACAGTGCCGAATACAACAGCGTCTCCGTCTGGCGCACTCGTCGTTGCAACATGGAGGTAGGTGTTCACCATTTTCCTGATGGAGGCACCTAAAAATGCTTTTCACATCCGGCTAAAGTGATACCTCGCACTTATTTTTTAGATTTAATTTTGAGCAGAAGTAGAAGGGCAACCAACGAGTGGGAGGAGGAAGAGAGGTAGTGAAAGTGAGTGAACTGAATGTGATAAGTAGAGCCGAGGAGTTTCAGCAAGCGTTAAAGGAGAATATGACGACGTGAGAGGACAGGACCTGAGAGATGTGGAGGAAGAATGGGAGACGTTAAGGGATGCGTTGCTGAGATGTGCGAAGGAGGTGTGTGGTGCGCACCGTGTAGGCGGGTGCAGAAGGAAAGGCTGCGAGAGGTGGAACAAGGAGGACAAACTGGCGGTGGCACGGAAAAGAGGAGCGTTTGATGAGCGGTTGCAGGTGAAGTCGGAGGTGGCTTATGAAAGCTACAAAGAGAGGAGAAATAAGGTGAAGTGGGTGCTGAGGAGAGCTAAAAAGGACACTGATGCCAGGTGGAGCAGACGGTTGTGCCAGAATTTTGAGGAGAACAAAAAGATATTCTGGAAAGAGGTGAAGAGGGTGAGAAAGGGAGAGACCGGAAAAGAGGAAGTGGTGAAAGATGAAAACGGCCAGTTGTTGTTGGAAAGTGGTGATGTACGGAAGAGGGGGGCCGAGTATTTTGATGAGTTGTTGAATGTCGAAGATGGCAGAGAGACTGACATTGTTGCTGTGGGTGGTGGTGCTCGGATGCCTGTTTTGGAAGAAAGACTTGTTGCGGACATTACCAGGGAAGAGGTGCAGGAGGCGGTGGACGTGATGAAAGCAGGTAAAGCCCCTGGTTTGGATGACGTTGCGACCGAGTGCATGAAGAAGGGTGGAGTAACGATTGTCGAATGGTTGGTGAGGTTACTGAACTTGTGTTTTGTGGCAGGCGTGGTACCGATTGAGTGGCGCAGTGCCTGCATTGTTCCGCTATATAAGGGCATAGGAGATGGAAATGTATGCTGCAACTCAAGAGGTATCAGTCTGTTATGTGTGGTTGGTAAGTTGTACGGGAGAGTGCTAATCAAAAGGATTAGAAACTATACGGACTGTGCAATTGGAGAGGAACAGAGTGGCTTTAGGAGTGGTAGAGGGTGTACCGATCAGATTTTTGCAGTGAGACAGGTCTGTGAAAAGTACTTGTCAAAAGAAAGGATGTGTTCTGGGCCTTCATGGATCTGGAGGAGGTATACGACAGGATTGACAGGGAAGCGCTGTGGAGGGTGTTGCGTTTGTATGGAGTGGGCGGACATCTGTTGAAAGCGGTGCAGAGTTTCTATGCTGACAGCCGAGCATGTGTAAGAGTGGGAAGCGAGGTGAGTGATTGGTTCACAGTGAAAGTGGGACTGAGACAAGACTGCGCGATGTCTTCCTGACTGTTCAACCTCTAGCTGGATGGAGTGGTCATGGAGATGAACGCGAGTGTGCTGGGTCGTGGCTTGGAACTGTTGGAAGCGAATGGGCGGAGTTGGCAGTTGAGCCAGTTGCTATTTGCTGATGATACGGCCTTGGTTGCGGAATCAGAGGAGAAGCTATGTAGGCTAGTGTCTGAGTTGGGTAGAGTGTGTGAGAGGAGGAAGCTTCGAGTGAACGTGGGTAGGAGTAAAGTAATGAGATGCTCGAGGACTGTCGATGCGAGCGAAATTAGTGTCACCCTAAATGGTAAGCTCTTGGAGGAAGTTCAGTGTTTTAAGTATCCGGGCTCCCATGTGGAGATAACTGAACTAGTGGAAACTGAAGTGTAGGCGCGAGTGAAGGAGGGACGTAAAGTGTTGGGTGCAGTAAAGAGTGTAATGAGCTGTAGGACGTTGGGGATGGGAACAAAGAGAAGGCTGTATGAGGGTGTTGTTGTCCCAACTGTGCTCTACGGAGCGGAGGCTTGGAGGGTGAGAGCAGAGGAGAGAAGAAGGTTGAATGTTTTCAAGATGAAATGTTTGAGGAGCATGGCTGGAGTAACGCTGAGAGACCGGATCACCAACGACGTGGTTCGCATCAGAACAGGGATGGTGAAGAAGTTGGAGGACAGAGTGGATTCGCGTGTTCTGAGATGGATCGGGCACATGGAGAGGATGGATGTAGGGTGATGAATGCGGAAGCGAGTGGTTGCAGGCGTAGAGGTAGACCGAAGTTTGGGTGGATGGATGGTGTGAAGCAGGCGTTGGGAAGGAGAGACATGAATGTGGAGGTGGCCAGAGAGCGTGCAATGAACAGGCGAGTGGAGAATGGTTGTGAATGGTTGATTTTGACGCTGCTCTGATGTGCTTTCCCGCCCTTGGCATCCCGCTGTCGGGATGGTCGTGGGTGGGGGAGGGGCGGCTATTATGACGCGGCGGGGGTAAACCAGTGAAAACTGTCAGGCCTTGCTGCTGACGACGGATCCTCGGACTGCACTCGTGACCCAGAGTGTATGTTGAGAGGGTATCGGCCGGACCCTTTAGCACAAAAGGGCTAAGTTGTGTGAGTGTGAGCGTATGAGGGTGTTAGCTGCGCCTTGCCGTCGGCCAGCCCCCTCTCTGGGGAATGCGGCCTAGTATCTGTAACTGTAATTATGTGCGTAGAATTTTAGATAATCGACATTGTTGTAGAATTCATGACAGTATTTTTTAGATAGTAATTTCAGAACGTTGGTTACCTCTACCAGTAAATTCTTCCTGAATAGTTCGAAATTTAAGTGGGACTGTGCAAGAAGATACGAGCGGCTGTGGTACCAGTTTGACGGGACTGTGTACGATAGAGTCTCTGATATGGTAGGGCAATGATGATACTTTTCAAGACGGGTAGGGCCAGGCTACAGGGTGCTGCTGTACTAAAATCGGTTTAGCTGCCATTTGCCGTCAACTAATGATAGCTACCCTTTGGGAAATAACAGTTTTATTTGATGCTAAGCTCTAAATAAATGAGCTAGTACCAGATCAACGTGATGTCAAACGCTCGCCTAATGTGCTAATTATTTCTGCAGGAGAATGCAGCGATGGTGCAGAACTGCAGTGCGGGTGACACCAGTAAGTTAGGGACACTGGTGTGCAGTCTACTTGCTGCCCCCTCTACAAACCAACTCAATCAGTCCTTCTGCCCACCCGCCTCCCCGGCGCCTCCTCTACAATTCACTCCCTCCCACTCAACTACCCTAAACCACGCCAGCCTTCACTTCACTCCCTCCACCCAACTGCAACAACAGCCCTTCTTCCACCTGACCCCCAGCGCCCCCTTCTCCTCCGCCATCCAGTTCACCCCCAACATCCACCATCGCCACTCCCCTTTTACTTCTTTCCACTCTAACCAGTCGTTCCTGGGTGCTTCTCCTGCTGGCCTTACGCCCGTGCTTCCTCGTCGCTCTCCCGCCACCGTCAGGACGCCCGTCAACGCTCGTCTACGCTCGGTGCTAGGAGCCGAGCGGCTCACCACGCCTCGGCCCCATCGAGCGCAAGGCATGCTTTTTGCGTGAGTGCAGGGGTCGGAATTACACACAGAGTCCTGCCAATGACATCTCGTTTCTGCTTCGCTTCGCTTTTAAATTGTTTGCTAAGGAGAATGTCTGTATCTGTATGCTAAGGAGAATGAAACCCTCCCCCCCTGGCATCTGTGAGATTCACAGGCCGCACGGAATCACAACCCAGGGGGGGTGGACACCCTTATTTCCCTTCAGGCTCACCTTCTTTCCACCTTTCGCTATCTCTCTTTTTCTCCTTCATCGTGAATCAGCTTAACTTTTTTACCTCACACACATAGACACGCACACTGGAACATACACATACCGGTCCTAATTATTCTTCTATTGAGTGACTAATAACAGTCAATTTCCTCTATCTTTCATGCGACCTTTTTCTACGACTCTTCCTTTTTATTTTTACCTTTTTCATGCGTGAAATTCCCTACACCTAGTGTAGATCTCATGCGTGGGATTCACGTTTTCTGTCTGATCTTCATCTTCCCTCTAAGCAGGTGTTGGAGCGCGTAGCCCGGCCCCTTAAGGACTAGTGCGAATCCTTGGGGCTCTGAAGCAGGATAAAAAATTATACCGCACGGGTGGCCATTTGTTAACTGCCATACAACCCACAAAGTTAATTCCGATAGCAACAAAAACACTCTACCCCACTTCTATGCCGGCCACCCATTTCTCGTCTCCCACCTCCTTTAGTCTGAACACGCGCGTGTCGGTGGGTATCAAGCCAAGGTTTCGAGCGGTGCGCTGGCGCGGTTTCCACTACCGCAGGTGGAAACCGGGGCTTAGCAACAACAACAACAAGGACTTTTAACTTAGCGCAGTAGTAAACCCAACTAAAACATTAAGATAAGATATAAAAAGGCTAACTTGATGCAGCACTGTTTGTTGGTTTGACAATCGGCGCCAGAAGGACGATGACTCCAGCGCGCTAGAAAACCTCGTCACTCTAATCTAAGGAGACTGAAGCATACTAAAAATGTAATCTCATTTCTGTAGCATGCGTTCGCCTCTTGAAGCAGATATTACCCCGTAATCACTCCCTTTCTGACTACGGTACGGTAATTCTCTTGAGTACGACTTCACACTTCATCTTGGCGCGTGCTTTTTCATTTATACCCTACTAAAATTATGAACACGCCAAACGATATAAATCGTAGGATATTAATGAGAGCTATCTATGACTTCTAGCTGTTCACACATATTGAGCCCGACGCGATTGTACGCCCGGCAGCTCACGCTTATTGTTAAACCGCCGATGAGGCCCATAGGATATTGATCCGAAAATTACGACTGACTTTGGCTCAAAATATGCCATGCGTGCCCTGGAGATACCATCTGTCGCAGTATCACCGACCGACAGATAACCATGCTAAAGTACGTTTCCACTGGAGTACAAACATACTCCCACTCAATGATCTTTGCCTTTGTTCAATACGCCTTTTTTATCAACTCTAAGAATGAACTCGTCATCCTCTTGTGTTACGTATACTTAATTGAGAGAAAAGGCTTATCAGAACAGTATAGCTTTTTTAACATTTATTTTGAATCTGTGAGTGAATAGAACTGTCGAAGTTGGGACTCCTAAACTGTTTTAGGAAAGAAATTCTATTTGATTCAAAAATAAATATGTACAATTTCTTGCTAGCGAGCATGTTAACGTTTAGTATTGCTTGAGGTGATCCGCACTTTTCTTGTACAGTTGATCTGTAGGTTAAGAACTGTGAACGGTGCAAGTTATGTCAATAGATACCTTATTTGTTTGTTCACTACAGGCGTACACCGTCTCCTTCGTGCATGAGTCAGCAAGCGCGACTGGGCCCGTCTCCTTCTCCGGGCCGCACTCCTCGCTCCACTCTGCCTCGCACGCCCGCCCCCTCCATCCTTAACGAGTCCCGCGGGGAAGTAGAACCACTAATACCCGACCTGTGCCTGGAGCTGTTGTGGACAGACCAGACGGCAGGGAGGCCTTACAAGGCCTTCCTGAGCGAAGACGGCGTCGGGCAGCGGTTCCTGTGTCTTGCGCTTAAGGGGACGCTGCGACTAATCAAATACGAACACACAAACGACTTGAGCAGCCTTGTGTTTGGCAGTTGCTCTTCCTTGCCTGCTAAAGACGCAGCTCCTATCCCAGCCCTCAGGATGATCCTCCTGGTAGATGACACAGGATCACTATCACTCTACTCGGGCCTCACTAACGTCTGCAGGATCAACGTCACGCAGTCCACGCAACTCCTGAATACGACGCTGTTCCGAGACTTTTCTTCCTTGAACATCTCGTCCCAAATCCTTGGCGGTTCGGTGGGCACGCCTCATAGACGCTCCAGCCTCATCACCGGCGGTCGAGCGCCTTTGGCTCTAGACAAATTCGATGTGGCCTTCTCGCCCGTCTTGGCGCACAAGCCACATGAACAAGTGTTGATCGGAGAACAATCTTCCTCACCACCGCAGCCCACCGTGGGAGGCTTGCACGACCCTACAGTGCACCGAGTGACCATCGAACACACAGATGGCGTGATGCACAGAATATCTCTGCCCGAGGTGTGCTCCTCTTCATTGGTGAGTCGCGTCTTGGCCGCCTTCAAGTATATCCTTCCCCGCGAGTCCGCCCTGCAGTTTATCGCCAAGTGGTACTCTACCCGCAACAGCCCTGGCTCTGGCGACTTTTCAGCACAGGGCGAATGGCTGCTTTTTTCTCGGACTCTGCTTACCATCATCGGCTACGACACTGACAAGCTTCAGGCCACGTGTCCGATGGAACCACCGGGGTCGCGCAGCCCCGTCACTGTGCAAAAGAAAGTCAAGACAACGGAGAACGGATCAGAGAAGGACTGGGACTATGTCCTGTCATCACAGTATCACCGACAGACAAACGCTGTCATCAACGAGGTGCTCTCTGTTGGCTGGGTGAGTTCAATAGCTGACGAGTACACTGAAGCGGTTGACTATGGCCTGAACGTCTCTGCGTCGCTCTTTGCGCACTTGCCTGCTATATTTTTCTCGCTCCACTTACTATATGAAGAACTCAAGTGTTGCACATTATACTGGGACCTGTGTGTTTTACTGGTGCCTTGTTTGTCTCAATTGGCAGCTGATCTTAGAGCCACGGCGTATTTGCACCACTACTGGAAGGATTTTCCCACTATTTGCTCTCCAGATGGCCCCGCAAAGCATCTCTCTGAACACAATCTCCCTCAGCTTGTTAAACCTGGATACTTCAGCGACAATCCGCCTTGTTTCCAGTCCACTTTGCTGAGGATTATGAAGGGAGACTCCTTAGAGCCATTCCCGTACATTCCCGAGGTTTGCCCCTTAATCAGGAGCGTTATGCTCATTTATTGCGTGGCGGCTGGTGACTGTTCCTTGGACAACATCGTCGTGACAAAGTATCTAAGAAGAATAAGTCCCTCTGGGCAGAAAGCACCCGAGCCTGCCCGTACAGTGTGTATTGACGGAGCGCAGGACGCTCAAACCATTGATGAGAAGATCGTACTGATGACTGACGGTCTCGGCTTGACTAACCTGGATGTGCAGCTGCTTGCCCCCGGCCTCTCGCTGCTGTTGATGAATGCCCAGCATCGCTGCCGCCTGAACCCGCCTCTCGGGTGGCACTGCTCTTCTTACGAGCTCATCAACCGCCCCGACATGGTCAGACACACGCAGCAGGCCGCTGAGTACGCAGAGAGGATGTTTAAGCTGGCACAGGATGCTTACTGCGCCCCTCCTCTATTCGACGGCTTCAGAAGCCTGTCTTGTAACGACACCATGGCTGATTCTAAAGATGTCGAAGATGGCTACAAGCTTGACGGGATGGAGACTCTCGATTGGGCCGTCATCAGACTACGCTGGCCTACTGATAAGAGAATGAAGGACGTTCGACAGATGCTCAATTCTTCAACACCAACGAAGATTGACATAAAGCAGCGACCCGAAGTGTCCGACCAGGAATATTTGGATGAACAAAAACGCTTCTTGTTTTCATTGTGTATCCGCACAATGGCTCTACCGGTCGGAAGAGGAATGCTCACCATATCTTCGCATTCTCCAATCATCACTGAAATGCTGGCCATCCCTCCTTTAACTCTGACTGGTAAAGCCGTGCCGCGGGGCACCACAATCGATCTTTCAAACATTGAAGTACCTGCCAATATGAACGTATGGCCATTGTTCCATAACGGCGTGGCAGCAGCCCTCACTATTTACCCCAGCTGCGAAGATATCAACACCTCCTGGATACTCTATAACCGCCCCAAAAACAGCACCAATGAATCTGCTGTCGACCACGCCGGCTTCCTGTTGGGTCTTGGTCTGAATGGCCACATCCGTAACCTGAGCACTGTTGGCCTACACGAATATTTGAGTCGCGCTCACGAGCTCACTAGTGTTGGGCTCCTACTGGGGCTGGCGGCCGCTCGTCGAGGGACGTGCCACGCCCCCACCACCAAGCTACTGAGCATACATCTTGAGTGTCTGCTGCCACCCACCTGTACAGAATTGGACATACACCACACAGTGCAGGTGAGATTGATTTGAAGGAGCTTGTGATAATTTGTCTTCCCGCCCTAACTAGGAGGTATTTTGTTTTACATAGTGCCGTTTTTTTTAGCAAAGGGGCTAGGAATCCCGTTCTCTGTAAAGCCTTTCCTTGAACACGGCAAGACGAGCGGGGGGAGGAGAAGCACACGCCTCTCCGAACCCTATTGTTAGGGTTGCTGAATGTGCGTGACTGTACTAAGAATGATGTAAAGAGAATGGAGATTGGTGAGATGTTTGTGAGGAGGAAGTTTGATGTGTTGGCGCTGAGTGAAACGAAGTTGAAAGGTAAGCGCGAATGTGAGTTTGGTGTGGTAAGTGGAAGAAAGTCTGGTGTGGAGGAAGGTAGAGCACGAGAAGGTGTGGTCTTGATATTGAGTGATTGGTTGGCTAGTAGCGCTAGCAAATGGAAGGAGGTGTCCTCAAGATTGATGTGGGTGAAAGTTAAGTTAGGCGTAGAAAGATGGGCATTTGTGAGTGCTTACGAACCTGGCAGCAAGAGGAGTGAAGAGGAGAGGGAGCAATTCTGGACTGACCTGAGTGAGTGTATTGAGAGTTTTGGAGGTCATTTCATTGTAGTTGTAC
Organism: Gammarus roeselii; assembly: GCA_016164225.1. Lineage (NCBI taxonomy): Eukaryota > Metazoa > Arthropoda > Malacostraca > Amphipoda > Gammaridae > Gammarus > Gammarus roeselii. The sequence continues at coordinate 48 of SDVV010002067.1, read as the reverse complement.
TGGGTGACCTTAATGCGAGAGTTGGAGATGTAGTGGTGGAGACTGTGA
>SDVV010002066.1:12463-23846 GCA_016164225.1 Gammarus roeselii | reverse complement strand
CCATGCTATTCTGTCTCCTGGGGCTACCATGCGATTCTGTCTCCTGGGGCTACCATGCTATTCTGTCTCCTGGGGCTACCATGCTATTCTGTCTCCTGGGGCTACCATGCTATTCTGTCTCCTGGGGCTACCATGCGATTCTGTCTCCTGGAGCTACCATGCGATCCTGTCTTCTGGGGCTACCATGCAACTCTGTCGCGTTCCACGCAAGAAGGCAACAACCAATCACTAATTAGACTGGCATGCAACCTGGTCTGCCTCGCTGGTCATCTAATGTAAATAAATATTTCCATGTAAATCATATTGTACTATAGGCACAATAGCTTACATAGCAAGTTTTTGACTCATGACATCCATTAGTAAACTACTTTTTTGAAGCCTCTGATGGAAAGACTACAAGAGTGCCCGGCAGAGTCATGCTCCTGCACTGGTCACCAACGCTTTACCATTTCTTACCCATTTCAATCAATGTGTCAACTCCCAATCTGTGCTTCTCTCATCCTCGGCAGTTCTTCCACAAAGTAAGTCCCTGGGTGTAGCCGGTTGGCGGAAGAAAGAAATTGAGGAGCCGCCTAATCTTCATACGCCTCAACCGGATTAGCACACCTCCTGCCAGTCACGCCTCTATAACCAAAAATACACAGCAATTGTGCAAATTGTGTACTCCTCCGAAGCGGATGGAGGTGAGAGGGGAGGGGCGGATGCAGCCTTAGCCCAAACTTCGTACACCGGCGCCTTTCAACAATTCAGCGCCGCCGTGTATCGGAAAACAATTCATAAGGAGAGGGGTGGGGAGGTGCAACAGGTCATAGCGTAGATTGGGCAGGAGGATGATAAGTAAAGGCCTGTTGCTACCAAACGCCAGTATCATCCTGGTTATTAAACTTATACTTGTTTACAAAAAATTACAGTGCTACCTGTTGCGCATGAATGACTCCTTCACAAAGTTATGGCATGCACTAAATAGACAATGCAACGACACGTACAACCAATTTCCAATCTTATATAACTATTATGTTTGAAATTTAAACATCAGACCTGTGTTCCTTTTTAGGGATTGATCTGGGGATAATTATTCCTTAAATGGGCAGTTCGTTTGGTAAAGGGGTCCGAAAAAATTGCGAGGTCAGAAGGCCTTCAGAAAATTTAAATTCCATGGCAGTTATGAGAAAGTTATGGTAGCGAAGATACTTACTATAGTTGACTGAGTTTAACGTTTTCACCAATTATATGACGTCAACATCAGCGTTCTAACTTCCCCCGATGTGGTTAGTTTCTCACTCAATGATGTGAGCAGCAGTGGTCCAGCTTTGCTTTCTTAGAAAACAATATTATTCACTGTCGAGGGATCGTTGGTGCGCCTGATAACTGGTTTGATTTAAGGGTGTTTATTGCTAGTCGCATCGTCGTTCAGTTGTCTATAGCGTATGTTTGGTTATCATAGTCGAGTTGAGTTCAGAAATGTTCACATGAACGGATTAAATGCAAAATGGGGGATTATTAGTATCTAGAAAGTAGGGCACTTGTCCATTGCAAATTTTATTTTGTGAATTTAGCTAGGAGAAACAGTCAGTTTTGAAAAAAAAACATTTGTAATGTATTGAATGTTATATCTAAACAGAACCATTTATCGTGTAATCTGGAGATTTACTTTAATGAATTCGGAAAAATCGACACCTAAAAGTCCAAATAATGAATAATAACGTCAATAATTTTTGAGGTGCTGGTGCTAGAGCTATCTAACTGGAAAATAATTTTTGATCTAATGCTGTTCATGTGATTGACGCATTATATTCTTAGTGCCAGAGACGAATTATCTTGTCCATCCAGGAACAGGTACAGACTATAGTGATAGGGAAGGGACACGTTCCAGTGTCGGTGCTCGGGTCATTGATACGTTACAATACTACGGCCCGGCACACATAAGAGTGTCATTGTCAGGGTAACGATACAGTGGTAGGGCCGAGGAAACGCTCTTATGGCAGTACCAGGGCAGAGTCAGGATTACGTTAGAGTGCGACTTTTAAGGAAGCGTTCCAGAGCTAGGACCTGAGGCACGTTGTAGTGCAGCGCCAGGGCCAAGGATGGAATAAGGTGTCAATGCAACGGTCAGAGACACGTAGCCGTGCCACTGTCAGGGACACATTACGGGGTCAGTTTCCAGGCCAGGAACACGATGAATTGTTAATGCCATGGTGCTCGGCCTTATGCTTGGCCTCTTAAATTCACTAGTGTAATTTACACGAGTGCTTAGTTTACTACTTCGAATCATTGAGTGTTTAATAATAAATGTCCTACTCGCCTCCGCCATCAGTCTCGTTTGTTAAAGTAAAACTGCCGGGTCTTCCCATTTCTCCGATTCGGAAAATTGCATTAGTCGTCATGTCTCAAGTTCCTAGATCAATAGAAAAGTGTTCTTGGGCAAAGTTGGAGTGTCCTTGTAGAGAGACCATGAAGGACGAACGAATACAAGATAATAATTGTCTGTGTCCTTCTTCCAAACTATGCAATATCACCTATGACCATCATACTTATCCTCTCCACTCGGCCACATCAACTTGTGGATGCCATCCACCTCCTTCAATTAAAAGAGTTAAAAATACATCGATCTATTTTAATAGGCATTTGCAATTTACTTGACCTTATACGGGGGACAAATGTTACAAACAGACCCCCTCCCATCCCACCCACCTTTCAAAACATTAAAAAATAAAAAGTTATGTGAACTATCACCTCTGGTCTGCGGCTGTATGATGGTCCCATGCAATAATAGTGCCTCGCGTTCCGGAGAAAAGCGGAAATAGCAGAATTGCTTGATACGGGAAACAAAGTCGGCCGCAGGTGCGGCGTGCAGGATGACAGGGCAAATGTGGCTAGTGCGTCTCAGAGGCCACACGCTACCGGTAGATTAAACTGTTGAGCGTCGAATGTGTGTAAGTAAAAAAATACCCTGTAATTTAATGTAGTTCAACAGACAATATAAACAAAAGATACTCAGGAAGTCGTCTACGTTTAGAACGTTTATTTGTGATAAATTTGATGGTACGGTTTAAGCTATGATCGGTTTTAAACTGAAAAATAATCATGTTTGGAGTGCTTCCCGGACGACAATCTAGATATTACGATAGCTGTTGGGCCACTTTTTTTTTAAATTTCGGATCAGAGCAGAATAAATATCTTTAATAATGATTATAAATAGAGTCGGACCCAATGACAAAATGCCTCACTAGTTGACGTATTGCAAATGCCTCTCTAACATTTTGATCTCTTTAATCTATATTTATGATTGTTGATTTTAAGATAACACGTTTGGTCAAAAAGTATAATAAAATTGGGAGTTTTGAAGTGTCAATTCTGTTAAATAGTTAGCAAATGTCAGTTCACAGAACATTTCTTCGAGTTGTTCGGATTTTGATTAGGTTTAATGTTGTAGTTGGAGGTGCGATTGCTTGCTATTTTGTTCTTTAATTGTCAACAAATGGATACCTATTATTAAAATGATATCTGAACGAAATCTATTTTTTTTTCATTCTAACTAAGAAAAAGAGTCTAAATTTGACTATGACGATTTCGATTGCGAACAGACAGCCATGCTACCAGAAATTGATGTAAAAGTCCCATATGAGCTAAGTCTAAACGAAGGGGCACTGATTCACAATTAGTCACAAACATTGTCTGCTGTAACGATCTTGCCTGAAAAATAAGCGCAAGGAGGAAAAGTTCTGATATAATTTACACTACGAAAAGATGTTAAACTATGTAATTTTTCAAGTCTCTTTTTGATTTATTCCTAAAACCTTAACATCCAAAACAGATACCTATGGGACAAATTCTAATCTATATTATATTCATGGGCTACATGCTTAGGTGGAGCACATGTCTGGCTCATGTGTGGCTCAGGCAGGCAAGGGTGACGCTTAGGCACGGTTCAGTTTGGGTTCAGGCAATGCTCAGGTGACGCTTAGGCGGCGTTCAGTTTGGGCTCAGGTAATGCTCAGAGAGCACTCAGGTGGGGCTTAGGAAGGGCTCAAGTGGGACTCACATAGACCTAAGGTGGGTCTCAATTGGGAATCAGGTTAGGTTTGAGTGAGGTTCTTGGGGTACTCGTCATGGGATGAGGCGGCTGAAATTAAACACAGGATTTTATTAACCTCCATTTTCTTTTCCCACTCAGTGTCATTTCTCAAAACCTCCGGAGCTGCCAGTTGGCTTTTCCATTGGCCAATAGTATTGCCTATAATTGACGCCAACCGGATCACGGTCTAAATGTATACTTTTAGAGTTATAAACATCGGAATTGCTCGGAATGACAATTGAATACTTATTAGCGCCAATGGCATTAATAACGAAGAAATTGAAACGAGCTCTACTCTAGAAATGTTTGCCAGACGGTTACTCCCTGCTGTGAGAGAGTTTAGGTTACAGGGGTATTACAGAAGACCTGACCACGGTTTCAGGTTGTGGGGTACTTTAAAAAGACTTGGTCACAGGTTCCGAAGACGGGTCACGTCAGCGAATTTGGTCAAACGAACAGGTAAACTTGGCCTATAAGAGGATCTATTCACAGATTCAGTTTTTAAATGCCGGCTCCAATCTCTGCTTTTTCAGTTCGGACAATGACAATCTGTTATTAGCGGAACAAATCGTAATGGTGATCCTATTCTAACCCAACCTTTATTCTATCACTTTAGCACGTAATTATGGCGAGCTGTGAGATTGTCCATGCAACTCACTGAAAAAGGATACGGCATAGCTTACAAATGAATGGGTGTGAATCAGGAAACCGGAGGCGAAAAATTACCCTCAGATGTGGAGGCTGAAGAAATGTACGGTACTTCTGCACCCACTTTTAGTATTTTGACTATTCTTTCCATGGAATAAATATAAATAAAAAATTCACCAGCGGCTCCACTTTTTCGGAAGAGCAAAAATGACAGTTTTGTTACGTTTTTTATTGATCATTTGATTAGTAAATACTTGCTTGCAAATATTTTTGACACAAAATGATTTTTTTTAAATATTGACCAACGTTCTCTACTGGTGAAGGAAGCGTTACATCTGTCGGAAACTCGGAAACAATGCTCGTATAGTCCAATCTTCCGGGAAATTCGCCCCTTCTTTGTTCACTAGTCTGGAACCAGGTGTGATTGGATCGGAAATTTCTCGAGGAACAAAGTTAGCCGTATCATCCTAGTCTTGCACACATTTACTGAGATGGACGTAAGCTGAGCAAATTAATGTGTATATATGCATTTGAAACCAATGCAGATTCTATTGTTTTGATCGCCCGTACTGGGAATCAATAACAAAGATCTTTATTATACATTATGCTCCAAAGTCGAATGTTTTTTAAGTTGACAGTTTCATGCTTTTCAAGACAACTTTTCCATATTAGCACGCGAAATTTTTTACTGTTACAATACAAGTTTGTTTGATCTTCTGGAATAAACTCAAAAGCTAGTTAAACATTCGATGTAAACTCCGTAGAGTAAGATACATATTTTGGTCCATGTACGTCGTTGATTTTGACGAAGATATGAACAATTATTGCAGAAATGATAACCAAAAAGTTAATTTGTACTGATGCTGGGCACCAGCAATCTTGTAATCGAACTCTCTGATTTTATTGAAAATATTTGATAATAAACGTTCCAGAGGCAGGAAACTCAATGAATACATTATATGAAAAAATTCTCACGAACAATGAACATAAGAGTTTCCACTCCTGTAATATTAATCACCACATCAATTTTTCAATTCAAAATTTGTTTGATACAATTTTGTCTGATCAAGAAAACAATCTACATTCGTTTTCATCTTATTATACATGGACAATGTTCTTCATCAATGCAGGCGAATATCCTCGTTGTTTAATATTTTCGGGTTCTAGATACTAAATTCATCATTTCAATTAAATGATAAATTTATTAGGCCTAACAATGCAGAACAACAACTTTTCTACCGAATCTCAATTGACTATTTCTGCATGCTGATTATGTGTTTCGAATAACCATTCTATCAACCAATAGTGTACAGTGAGCTGATGAGGGAAAGCCGTGATTGACTTGTAGGATGAAGAAGCCTGAAATGAAATATTGAATTGAAAATCAGAGTTTCTGTGAAATTTAACTGGGAGTTGATTGGAGCATTGCTAGGTTCTCCGCATTTTAGGGAATTGATTGCCGCGATGCCTGTTCTTCGTGTACGTTATGGCGCTGCCCAGAACAGAGGTGTCGGTTTGCCATTATTAGTACAGTACATTACATGGTTTTAGGCTTCTGATATCTACGTAACCAGTTTGGTCACGAATCTAGAAATGCTCTGTAAATAATATCTCTCCTAATGTCGTTATTTTTCATGATCGGGTTTTGAACGAATTTATAAACAGTAGCCCAAAATGACCGACACAGCCAGGTCGAGTGATGGGCAGAGGTAATAAAATTTAGTTCAATTGAAATACACTCTGTAGACTGTCGGTCATGTTATCGTGTGTTGAAATGGCGTAATGAACTCGAGCACTACAAATAAGTTCAAAACTCATCACTATTATCAATCCACTTCTGGTAGCTGGCGGCCCAGGGCGGTAATGAACGAAGGTAAATTTCACAGTTTTATTTAAAGGCAATGTTGTTGAGCTGTGACGAGTACATGCTCGATTTGTTTGGTGCTGGACATAATGGGAGCAAGTAATGACCTCTAGTGCTACTACGACTGCCAAAATAAACGAGGCGTCTGTATAGACATAGTATAGACAGCTGTTTCTTCCGAATAAGGAGGGAGCCTAAGTTAGGCTGGCACATAGAGGAAAGGCACTCAATCTCCTGGCACAAGACCGCGTGTCCATGCCACATCTTGAACTCGCGACATTCAGCATCAGAGGCTGGCACTGCAGTCGGATACGCTAAGCACTCGGCCACGGTGGATTGGCCAAAGTGGTTAAAAAAATCAACAGCACTGAAACTATTGCTTTTTCCACTGAATGCAAATCAAGTTTAAAAGTTAGGGTTGTCTATATGACTCAGCTCTTACCATTTATTTAAAATATCATACTTTTTCGAACCGCAAAAAAAGTGTGACGAATCACAGGCTATTATTGCAGGTTCTTGTGAGGCGCTCATTTTGCTACCGAGGAGATAGGCTAAAATTTTACATAGCTTTCGAGGCATGTGGATCAATCCCCAGACTCAGTGTGTCGAGGAAGTGGATCAATCCCCAGTCCCTGTCTAATGATAAGAAAAAAATTATGTAGAAAGATCGATAAAATGCCTGGAGTGTGATCACAGTTATTATGTGTTATTCTTGACAACGAACGTTTTACCGAGTCGCGAACATTGGCTGCTGGAATGCCAATACAAACATCGCTAAGATTTGAGATGGTCGAGGTGTGCTGATGAGAATGATGACACTAAAGGGCTCCTCATGTGCGGCACCAATTGGCTCCTCCGGTTGGGACCAAATGTGAACCTAAAGCGGCTGACCAATGAACTCCTGGGTGGTGGGACAAAAGAGCTCCTCAAGGGTGAATGAAACGCACGGACTCTTCAGCAGTGAAACATATGGGACTCATGGCAGCCTTTCAAACACATGGAAGAGGAATATGAAACACCTTTATTGGCTGTTCAGTTTACAGTCAACAATTAATATTAATGGTAAACGTGAAAATTTACGCCAACGTGCCTTAATATCCCACTGTAATATCAACTGCCTGTTTTCAGGCCGATCAATCATTATAACGCAATGCAAATAATTCTGAGAGTATAGAGTCGATGTTGGTTTTATTGTTTTTTTAGCAACAATGAAATAGAGCAATAAATCCGCTGACCCAAAGTATGGACTGGTTGTAAAGATTGATAACAGTTTCTCCTGCGATCGTCACTTAAGACACCTGGGGATGGTTTCTACGATGAGCGTGGGTGAAGTCGTGCATGAAAGCATCAGAGAAGAAAAGGTACGAAGGGAAATGAATTATTGATAGTGTTAACATGATTTTTTCTATTATACAACACGTCCTGCTGTGTGCTCTCAGGCAGCGATATAATACATCATTTCATTTGATGTGAGGTGAGGTAATAAGGTTAATTATCCACCAACATGATAATGAGGTTCATAATCGACAAGCTGTAACAAAGCAAAGTCGTTACATCTCCTTCGTCGAAAATTAGTGAAGGTGGAAGTTAATAAGATCTCTTGAAGCCTTTGGTCTTTGGTTTTGCCAGCAATTGATGATCAAGGATCGTGTTACACCACTCAAATGCCGACTGCCATCAAATAAATAACTCCACTTATAAAATCTGTTACGACATGGGGGTGGTATTTTTCTCCTGATGTGTGATTATACAGCACTACATTGTAGGAAGACATTTGATCATGTGGATTCTCATTACAGAGTGTAGCCTCTGAACGCACCGATGGTGATCCTTGAATTAAGACATTTGTAAATCTTGCGACGAGGTTCTTAGGCAAGGTGGATCATGAATCCGTCAAAAAATAGTCTCAGCGAACACTTCTCGTACAGAAGGTTTAAGCCCATGCATTGTAATTTACAAATTATCAAGAGGTGAGCGTTCACGTCATTGCGGTCGAAGGTATGCGAACTGATGTAAATAACAGTGCAAATATACATAAATGCTAATCAATATAACATTTCTGAACGAAAAAAACTATAATAGGCAGCTGTTGTTTCAGAGTGATTGGAATCTATTAAAACAGTCGCAAAATGATACCCAAACCTTATAGACTGCTTAGGATTAAAATTATTGAATGCATCAGATGATGACAAACGGAAGAATGAAAACTAAATATAAAAAATATCTTCGGAGGTGTGAGAATACGCTTCAAATTACGCCTCATACAAGATCATTCAGGAAGGCCTCGTGCAAAGCTGCTCAAGAAGAGATCATCCACTAGTAACACTGTGCAAATTCAACAACATTATTTTAGTCCACATTCAGAACACTCCACGATCTTATTTTTACAACACAAGCATTGCAGTGCTTTCTTGTAATACAAACATTGCTGAACAACACGATACTTGTTCTGATTACCATAAAAAACTGAGAATATTCAAGCGATAAAGACAGCTATCTCATCCAAGATAGCTGAGAAGTGCGTACACGTGTTACCAACATCTTTCGATGGTGCATATGGAAGCACCTCGAGCTCGATTGCGGTCATTTGGGGAGCCTTTTCATGGTGCAGGGGCCGGTCTTTGCTCAAGTTTGTGAATTAACGACTCACAGCATCTCAGTTTATTGATATAAATTTAAATTGATACAATTTAGAATTTACAAATAAATATAAATTTAAAATTTATATTTATTTCAACTTGGTTTAAAAAAATATAAATTGTATCAATCTACTCTGTGCTGGTATTGAATATAATATGTTGAATTGAGTAGAACATTCAAACAACCGGCCTTTCTCCTCAATGTTGCTCGTAAATATCCACTTGTGAACAGCTACCAATATTAATAATAAAGATCAAGGCGATCCCCGTTCATTTAAGGTCGGTCGCATATTCATTCTGATGTTTTCGCCCTTCAATTCAATACAGGATTCTGCGACATTCTTAACCCGAATGCCAGTACTCTCGTGTGTTCCTGTATCCGCATGAGCAGCTGTGCTCAGGGTTGTTATGCTGACACTGCACATGCACAGCAGCAGGACCATTCTTCTCCTTCAATAACATCCCGCTGCAGCTGCCCGCGTCGTCCTTGTCCGGTTTCTAATGCCGAGGGGAGTTTTTTGCTCTATTTAGAGCACCGACTTTGCCTCGAGTTTCGCAATATATTGTTGCTAAGAGCTGACAGAAGTGGAGATGGTTGAACGGGTTGTTTGTCAGTGTTGCTGTCAACGTAGGAATGATGAACGGCATTCGTTGTTTCGGGTAATAACAGATGTACTAGTAAAAACTGTATTAATTGTTTTCTTACTTTAATATTGGCTTTTCCATGTCCCTATATGAAATACATTATCTGGTCATGGGTATTCAAAACAATTCTTATTTTCTCATTTGTACCCACGAAAGCAACCGGATTCCGTCAATTTAGTAGTAACGTTTCCAAAGTGATAAATTGTGAACGTGTTTGTCGTCTGTATTTTATGAAAGGGGTTATTTAATGTGATCGTCGTCTTTACGGTCGCCAGCAAATATTAACCGATTTGGTATTTATAACATACTATTCCAGCATTAGTTGCCCCGTTGCATGACTATTCATAAAAATATGCATAATAAAATTCACGCTTGTTCCCTCACTAACATGAATGACCGGTGTTGTATTCACGCTTGTTTCCTCACTACCATGAATGAACGGTGTTGTATTCACGCGTGTTCCCTCACTAACATGAATGACCGGTGTTGTATTCACGCTTGTTCCGTCACTGTCATGAATGACCGGTGTTGTATTCACGCTTGTTCCCTCACTACCATGAATGTCTTATGTTGTATTCATGCTTGTTCCCTTACTACCATGACTGACCGCTGTTGCATTCACGCTTGTTCCCTCACTACCATGAACGACCGGTGTTGTATTCACGCTTGTTCCTTCACTACCATGAATGACCGCTGTTGTATTCACGCTTGTTCCCTCACTACCATGAATGACCGCTGTTGTATTCACGCTTGTTCCCGCACTACCATGAACGACCGGTGTTGTATTCACGGTTTTTCCCTCACTACCATGAATGACCGCTGTTGTATTCACACTTGTTCCCTCACTACCACAAATGACCGCTGTTGTATTCACGCTTTTTCCTTCACTACCATGAATGATCAGTGTTGTATTCACGCTTGTTCCATCACTACTATGAATGACAGGTGTTGCATTTACGCTTGTTCCCTCACTACCATGAATGACCGGTGTTGCATTCACGCTTGTTCCATCACTACAATGAATGACCGGTGTTGTATTTACGCTTGTTCCCTCACTACCATGAATGACCGGTGTTGTATTCACGCTTGTTCCATCACTACTATGAATGACCGGTGTTGTATTTACGCTTGTTCCCTCACTACCATGAATGACCGGTGTTGTATTCACGCTTGTTCCATCACTACTATGAATGACCGGTGTTGTATTTACGCTTGTTCCCTCACTACCATGAATGACCGGTGTTGTATTCACGCTTGTTCCATCACTACTATGAATGACCGGTGTTGTATTTACGCTTGTTCCCTCACTACCATGAATGACCGGTGTTGTATTCACGCTTGTTCCATCACTACTATGAATGACCGGTGTTGTATTTACGCTTGTTCCCTCACTACCATGAATGACCGGTGTTGTATTCACGCTTGTTCCATCACTACTATGAATGACCGGTGTTGTATTTACGCTTGTTCCCTCACTACCATGAATGACCGGTGTTGTATTCACGCTTGTTC
>SDVV010002066.1:732-12443 GCA_016164225.1 Gammarus roeselii | reverse complement strand
CCATGCTATTCTGTCTCCTGGGGCTACCATGCGATTCTGTCTCCTGGGGCTACCATGCTATTCTGTCTCCTGGGGCTACCATGCTATTCTGTCTCCTGGGGCTACCATGCTATTCTGTCTCCTGGGGCTACCATGCGATTCTGTCTCCTGGAGCTACCATGCGATCCTGTCTTCTGGGGCTACCATGCAACTCTGTCGCGTTCCACGCAAGAAGGCAACAACCAATCACTAATTAGACTGGCATGCAACCTGGTCTGCCTCGCTGGTCATCTAATGTAAATAAATATTTCCATGTAAATCATATTGTACTATAGGCACAATAGCTTACATAGCAAGTTTTTGACTCATGACATCCATTAGTAAACTACTTTTTTGAAGCCTCTGATGGAAAGACTACAAGAGTGCCCGGCAGAGTCATGCTCCTGCACTGGTCACCAACGCTTTACCATTTCTTACCCATTTCAATCAATGTGTCAACTCCCAATCTGTGCTTCTCTCATCCTCGGCAGTTCTTCCACAAAGTAAGTCCCTGGGTGTAGCCGGTTGGCGGAAGAAAGAAATTGAGGAGCCGCCTAATCTTCATACGCCTCAACCGGATTAGCACACCTCCTGCCAGTCACGCCTCTATAACCAAAAATACACAGCAATTGTGCAAATTGTGTACTCCTCCGAAGCGGATGGAGGTGAGAGGGGAGGGGCGGATGCAGCCTTAGCCCAAACTTCGTACACCGGCGCCTTTCAACAATTCAGCGCCGCCGTGTATCGGAAAACAATTCATAAGGAGAGGGGTGGGGAGGTGCAACAGGTCATAGCGTAGATTGGGCAGGAGGATGATAAGTAAAGGCCTGTTGCTACCAAACGCCAGTATCATCCTGGTTATTAAACTTATACTTGTTTACAAAAAATTACAGTGCTACCTGTTGCGCATGAATGACTCCTTCACAAAGTTATGGCATGCACTAAATAGACAATGCAACGACACGTACAACCAATTTCCAATCTTATATAACTATTATGTTTGAAATTTAAACATCAGACCTGTGTTCCTTTTTAGGGATTGATCTGGGGATAATTATTCCTTAAATGGGCAGTTCGTTTGGTAAAGGGGTCCGAAAAAATTGCGAGGTCAGAAGGCCTTCAGAAAATTTAAATTCCATGGCAGTTATGAGAAAGTTATGGTAGCGAAGATACTTACTATAGTTGACTGAGTTTAACGTTTTCACCAATTATATGACGTCAACATCAGCGTTCTAACTTCCCCCGATGTGGTTAGTTTCTCACTCAATGATGTGAGCAGCAGTGGTCCAGCTTTGCTTTCTTAGAAAACAATATTATTCACTGTCGAGGGATCGTTGGTGCGCCTGATAACTGGTTTGATTTAAGGGTGTTTATTGCTAGTCGCATCGTCGTTCAGTTGTCTATAGCGTATGTTTGGTTATCATAGTCGAGTTGAGTTCAGAAATGTTCACATGAACGGATTAAATGCAAAATGGGGGATTATTAGTATCTAGAAAGTAGGGCACTTGTCCATTGCAAATTTTATTTTGTGAATTTAGCTAGGAGAAACAGTCAGTTTTGAAAAAAAAACATTTGTAATGTATTGAATGTTATATCTAAACAGAACCATTTATCGTGTAATCTGGAGATTTACTTTAATGAATTCGGAAAAATCGACACCTAAAAGTCCAAATAATGAATAATAACGTCAATAATTTTTGAGGTGCTGGTGCTAGAGCTATCTAACTGGAAAATAATTTTTGATCTAATGCTGTTCATGTGATTGACGCATTATATTCTTAGTGCCAGAGACGAATTATCTTGTCCATCCAGGAACAGGTACAGACTATAGTGATAGGGAAGGGACACGTTCCAGTGTCGGTGCTCGGGTCATTGATACGTTACAATACTACGGCCCGGCACACATAAGAGTGTCATTGTCAGGGTAACGATACAGTGGTAGGGCCGAGGAAACGCTCTTATGGCAGTACCAGGGCAGAGTCAGGATTACGTTAGAGTGCGACTTTTAAGGAAGCGTTCCAGAGCTAGGACCTGAGGCACGTTGTAGTGCAGCGCCAGGGCCAAGGATGGAATAAGGTGTCAATGCAACGGTCAGAGACACGTAGCCGTGCCACTGTCAGGGACACATTACGGGGTCAGTTTCCAGGCCAGGAACACGATGAATTGTTAATGCCATGGTGCTCGGCCTTATGCTTGGCCTCTTAAATTCACTAGTGTAATTTACACGAGTGCTTAGTTTACTACTTCGAATCATTGAGTGTTTAATAATAAATGTCCTACTCGCCTCCGCCATCAGTCTCGTTTGTTAAAGTAAAACTGCCGGGTCTTCCCATTTCTCCGATTCGGAAAATTGCATTAGTCGTCATGTCTCAAGTTCCTAGATCAATAGAAAAGTGTTCTTGGGCAAAGTTGGAGTGTCCTTGTAGAGAGACCATGAAGGACGAACGAATACAAGATAATAATTGTCTGTGTCCTTCTTCCAAACTATGCAATATCACCTATGACCATCATACTTATCCTCTCCACTCGGCCACATCAACTTGTGGATGCCATCCACCTCCTTCAATTAAAAGAGTTAAAAATACATCGATCTATTTTAATAGGCATTTGCAATTTACTTGACCTTATACGGGGGACAAATGTTACAAACAGACCCCCTCCCATCCCACCCACCTTTCAAAACATTAAAAAATAAAAAGTTATGTGAACTATCACCTCTGGTCTGCGGCTGTATGATGGTCCCATGCAATAATAGTGCCTCGCGTTCCGGAGAAAAGCGGAAATAGCAGAATTGCTTGATACGGGAAACAAAGTCGGCCGCAGGTGCGGCGTGCAGGATGACAGGGCAAATGTGGCTAGTGCGTCTCAGAGGCCACACGCTACCGGTAGATTAAACTGTTGAGCGTCGAATGTGTGTAAGTAAAAAAATACCCTGTAATTTAATGTAGTTCAACAGACAATATAAACAAAAGATACTCAGGAAGTCGTCTACGTTTAGAACGTTTATTTGTGATAAATTTGATGGTACGGTTTAAGCTATGATCGGTTTTAAACTGAAAAATAATCATGTTTGGAGTGCTTCCCGGACGACAATCTAGATATTACGATAGCTGTTGGGCCACTTTTTTTTTAAATTTCGGATCAGAGCAGAATAAATATCTTTAATAATGATTATAAATAGAGTCGGACCCAATGACAAAATGCCTCACTAGTTGACGTATTGCAAATGCCTCTCTAACATTTTGATCTCTTTAATCTATATTTATGATTGTTGATTTTAAGATAACACGTTTGGTCAAAAAGTATAATAAAATTGGGAGTTTTGAAGTGTCAATTCTGTTAAATAGTTAGCAAATGTCAGTTCACAGAACATTTCTTCGAGTTGTTCGGATTTTGATTAGGTTTAATGTTGTAGTTGGAGGTGCGATTGCTTGCTATTTTGTTCTTTAATTGTCAACAAATGGATACCTATTATTAAAATGATATCTGAACGAAATCTATTTTTTTTTCATTCTAACTAAGAAAAAGAGTCTAAATTTGACTATGACGATTTCGATTGCGAACAGACAGCCATGCTACCAGAAATTGATGTAAAAGTCCCATATGAGCTAAGTCTAAACGAAGGGGCACTGATTCACAATTAGTCACAAACATTGTCTGCTGTAACGATCTTGCCTGAAAAATAAGCGCAAGGAGGAAAAGTTCTGATATAATTTACACTACGAAAAGATGTTAAACTATGTAATTTTTCAAGTCTCTTTTTGATTTATTCCTAAAACCTTAACATCCAAAACAGATACCTATGGGACAAATTCTAATCTATATTATATTCATGGGCTACATGCTTAGGTGGAGCACATGTCTGGCTCATGTGTGGCTCAGGCAGGCAAGGGTGACGCTTAGGCACGGTTCAGTTTGGGTTCAGGCAATGCTCAGGTGACGCTTAGGCGGCGTTCAGTTTGGGCTCAGGTAATGCTCAGAGAGCACTCAGGTGGGGCTTAGGAAGGGCTCAAGTGGGACTCACATAGACCTAAGGTGGGTCTCAATTGGGAATCAGGTTAGGTTTGAGTGAGGTTCTTGGGGTACTCGTCATGGGATGAGGCGGCTGAAATTAAACACAGGATTTTATTAACCTCCATTTTCTTTTCCCACTCAGTGTCATTTCTCAAAACCTCCGGAGCTGCCAGTTGGCTTTTCCATTGGCCAATAGTATTGCCTATAATTGACGCCAACCGGATCACGGTCTAAATGTATACTTTTAGAGTTATAAACATCGGAATTGCTCGGAATGACAATTGAATACTTATTAGCGCCAATGGCATTAATAACGAAGAAATTGAAACGAGCTCTACTCTAGAAATGTTTGCCAGACGGTTACTCCCTGCTGTGAGAGAGTTTAGGTTACAGGGGTATTACAGAAGACCTGACCACGGTTTCAGGTTGTGGGGTACTTTAAAAAGACTTGGTCACAGGTTCCGAAGACGGGTCACGTCAGCGAATTTGGTCAAACGAACAGGTAAACTTGGCCTATAAGAGGATCTATTCACAGATTCAGTTTTTAAATGCCGGCTCCAATCTCTGCTTTTTCAGTTCGGACAATGACAATCTGTTATTAGCGGAACAAATCGTAATGGTGATCCTATTCTAACCCAACCTTTATTCTATCACTTTAGCACGTAATTATGGCGAGCTGTGAGATTGTCCATGCAACTCACTGAAAAAGGATACGGCATAGCTTACAAATGAATGGGTGTGAATCAGGAAACCGGAGGCGAAAAATTACCCTCAGATGTGGAGGCTGAAGAAATGTACGGTACTTCTGCACCCACTTTTAGTATTTTGACTATTCTTTCCATGGAATAAATATAAATAAAAAATTCACCAGCGGCTCCACTTTTTCGGAAGAGCAAAAATGACAGTTTTGTTACGTTTTTTATTGATCATTTGATTAGTAAATACTTGCTTGCAAATATTTTTGACACAAAATGATTTTTTTTAAATATTGACCAACGTTCTCTACTGGTGAAGGAAGCGTTACATCTGTCGGAAACTCGGAAACAATGCTCGTATAGTCCAATCTTCCGGGAAATTCGCCCCTTCTTTGTTCACTAGTCTGGAACCAGGTGTGATTGGATCGGAAATTTCTCGAGGAACAAAGTTAGCCGTATCATCCTAGTCTTGCACACATTTACTGAGATGGACGTAAGCTGAGCAAATTAATGTGTATATATGCATTTGAAACCAATGCAGATTCTATTGTTTTGATCGCCCGTACTGGGAATCAATAACAAAGATCTTTATTATACATTATGCTCCAAAGTCGAATGTTTTTTAAGTTGACAGTTTCATGCTTTTCAAGACAACTTTTCCATATTAGCACGCGAAATTTTTTACTGTTACAATACAAGTTTGTTTGATCTTCTGGAATAAACTCAAAAGCTAGTTAAACATTCGATGTAAACTCCGTAGAGTAAGATACATATTTTGGTCCATGTACGTCGTTGATTTTGACGAAGATATGAACAATTATTGCAGAAATGATAACCAAAAAGTTAATTTGTACTGATGCTGGGCACCAGCAATCTTGTAATCGAACTCTCTGATTTTATTGAAAATATTTGATAATAAACGTTCCAGAGGCAGGAAACTCAATGAATACATTATATGAAAAAATTCTCACGAACAATGAACATAAGAGTTTCCACTCCTGTAATATTAATCACCACATCAATTTTTCAATTCAAAATTTGTTTGATACAATTTTGTCTGATCAAGAAAACAATCTACATTCGTTTTCATCTTATTATACATGGACAATGTTCTTCATCAATGCAGGCGAATATCCTCGTTGTTTAATATTTTCGGGTTCTAGATACTAAATTCATCATTTCAATTAAATGATAAATTTATTAGGCCTAACAATGCAGAACAACAACTTTTCTACCGAATCTCAATTGACTATTTCTGCATGCTGATTATGTGTTTCGAATAACCATTCTATCAACCAATAGTGTACAGTGAGCTGATGAGGGAAAGCCGTGATTGACTTGTAGGATGAAGAAGCCTGAAATGAAATATTGAATTGAAAATCAGAGTTTCTGTGAAATTTAACTGGGAGTTGATTGGAGCATTGCTAGGTTCTCCGCATTTTAGGGAATTGATTGCCGCGATGCCTGTTCTTCGTGTACGTTATGGCGCTGCCCAGAACAGAGGTGTCGGTTTGCCATTATTAGTACAGTACATTACATGGTTTTAGGCTTCTGATATCTACGTAACCAGTTTGGTCACGAATCTAGAAATGCTCTGTAAATAATATCTCTCCTAATGTCGTTATTTTTCATGATCGGGTTTTGAACGAATTTATAAACAGTAGCCCAAAATGACCGACACAGCCAGGTCGAGTGATGGGCAGAGGTAATAAAATTTAGTTCAATTGAAATACACTCTGTAGACTGTCGGTCATGTTATCGTGTGTTGAAATGGCGTAATGAACTCGAGCACTACAAATAAGTTCAAAACTCATCACTATTATCAATCCACTTCTGGTAGCTGGCGGCCCAGGGCGGTAATGAACGAAGGTAAATTTCACAGTTTTATTTAAAGGCAATGTTGTTGAGCTGTGACGAGTACATGCTCGATTTGTTTGGTGCTGGACATAATGGGAGCAAGTAATGACCTCTAGTGCTACTACGACTGCCAAAATAAACGAGGCGTCTGTATAGACATAGTATAGACAGCTGTTTCTTCCGAATAAGGAGGGAGCCTAAGTTAGGCTGGCACATAGAGGAAAGGCACTCAATCTCCTGGCACAAGACCGCGTGTCCATGCCACATCTTGAACTCGCGACATTCAGCATCAGAGGCTGGCACTGCAGTCGGATACGCTAAGCACTCGGCCACGGTGGATTGGCCAAAGTGGTTAAAAAAATCAACAGCACTGAAACTATTGCTTTTTCCACTGAATGCAAATCAAGTTTAAAAGTTAGGGTTGTCTATATGACTCAGCTCTTACCATTTATTTAAAATATCATACTTTTTCGAACCGCAAAAAAAGTGTGACGAATCACAGGCTATTATTGCAGGTTCTTGTGAGGCGCTCATTTTGCTACCGAGGAGATAGGCTAAAATTTTACATAGCTTTCGAGGCATGTGGATCAATCCCCAGACTCAGTGTGTCGAGGAAGTGGATCAATCCCCAGTCCCTGTCTAATGATAAGAAAAAAATTATGTAGAAAGATCGATAAAATGCCTGGAGTGTGATCACAGTTATTATGTGTTATTCTTGACAACGAACGTTTTACCGAGTCGCGAACATTGGCTGCTGGAATGCCAATACAAACATCGCTAAGATTTGAGATGGTCGAGGTGTGCTGATGAGAATGATGACACTAAAGGGCTCCTCATGTGCGGCACCAATTGGCTCCTCCGGTTGGGACCAAATGTGAACCTAAAGCGGCTGACCAATGAACTCCTGGGTGGTGGGACAAAAGAGCTCCTCAAGGGTGAATGAAACGCACGGACTCTTCAGCAGTGAAACATATGGGACTCATGGCAGCCTTTCAAACACATGGAAGAGGAATATGAAACACCTTTATTGGCTGTTCAGTTTACAGTCAACAATTAATATTAATGGTAAACGTGAAAATTTACGCCAACGTGCCTTAATATCCCACTGTAATATCAACTGCCTGTTTTCAGGCCGATCAATCATTATAACGCAATGCAAATAATTCTGAGAGTATAGAGTCGATGTTGGTTTTATTGTTTTTTTAGCAACAATGAAATAGAGCAATAAATCCGCTGACCCAAAGTATGGACTGGTTGTAAAGATTGATAACAGTTTCTCCTGCGATCGTCACTTAAGACACCTGGGGATGGTTTCTACGATGAGCGTGGGTGAAGTCGTGCATGAAAGCATCAGAGAAGAAAAGGTACGAAGGGAAATGAATTATTGATAGTGTTAACATGATTTTTTCTATTATACAACACGTCCTGCTGTGTGCTCTCAGGCAGCGATATAATACATCATTTCATTTGATGTGAGGTGAGGTAATAAGGTTAATTATCCACCAACATGATAATGAGGTTCATAATCGACAAGCTGTAACAAAGCAAAGTCGTTACATCTCCTTCGTCGAAAATTAGTGAAGGTGGAAGTTAATAAGATCTCTTGAAGCCTTTGGTCTTTGGTTTTGCCAGCAATTGATGATCAAGGATCGTGTTACACCACTCAAATGCCGACTGCCATCAAATAAATAACTCCACTTATAAAATCTGTTACGACATGGGGGTGGTATTTTTCTCCTGATGTGTGATTATACAGCACTACATTGTAGGAAGACATTTGATCATGTGGATTCTCATTACAGAGTGTAGCCTCTGAACGCACCGATGGTGATCCTTGAATTAAGACATTTGTAAATCTTGCGACGAGGTTCTTAGGCAAGGTGGATCATGAATCCGTCAAAAAATAGTCTCAGCGAACACTTCTCGTACAGAAGGTTTAAGCCCATGCATTGTAATTTACAAATTATCAAGAGGTGAGCGTTCACGTCATTGCGGTCGAAGGTATGCGAACTGATGTAAATAACAGTGCAAATATACATAAATGCTAATCAATATAACATTTCTGAACGAAAAAAACTATAATAGGCAGCTGTTGTTTCAGAGTGATTGGAATCTATTAAAACAGTCGCAAAATGATACCCAAACCTTATAGACTGCTTAGGATTAAAATTATTGAATGCATCAGATGATGACAAACGGAAGAATGAAAACTAAATATAAAAAATATCTTCGGAGGTGTGAGAATACGCTTCAAATTACGCCTCATACAAGATCATTCAGGAAGGCCTCGTGCAAAGCTGCTCAAGAAGAGATCATCCACTAGTAACACTGTGCAAATTCAACAACATTATTTTAGTCCACATTCAGAACACTCCACGATCTTATTTTTACAACACAAGCATTGCAGTGCTTTCTTGTAATACAAACATTGCTGAACAACACGATACTTGTTCTGATTACCATAAAAAACTGAGAATATTCAAGCGATAAAGACAGCTATCTCATCCAAGATAGCTGAGAAGTGCGTACACGTGTTACCAACATCTTTCGATGGTGCATATGGAAGCACCTCGAGCTCGATTGCGGTCATTTGGGGAGCCTTTTCATGGTGCAGGGGCCGGTCTTTGCTCAAGTTTGTGAATTAACGACTCACAGCATCTCAGTTTATTGATATAAATTTAAATTGATACAATTTAGAATTTACAAATAAATATAAATTTAAAATTTATATTTATTTCAACTTGGTTTAAAAAAATATAAATTGTATCAATCTACTCTGTGCTGGTATTGAATATAATATGTTGAATTGAGTAGAACATTCAAACAACCGGCCTTTCTCCTCAATGTTGCTCGTAAATATCCACTTGTGAACAGCTACCAATATTAATAATAAAGATCAAGGCGATCCCCGTTCATTTAAGGTCGGTCGCATATTCATTCTGATGTTTTCGCCCTTCAATTCAATACAGGATTCTGCGACATTCTTAACCCGAATGCCAGTACTCTCGTGTGTTCCTGTATCCGCATGAGCAGCTGTGCTCAGGGTTGTTATGCTGACACTGCACATGCACAGCAGCAGGACCATTCTTCTCCTTCAATAACATCCCGCTGCAGCTGCCCGCGTCGTCCTTGTCCGGTTTCTAATGCCGAGGGGAGTTTTTTGCTCTATTTAGAGCACCGACTTTGCCTCGAGTTTCGCAATATATTGTTGCTAAGAGCTGACAGAAGTGGAGATGGTTGAACGGGTTGTTTGTCAGTGTTGCTGTCAACGTAGGAATGATGAACGGCATTCGTTGTTTCGGGTAATAACAGATGTACTAGTAAAAACTGTATTAATTGTTTTCTTACTTTAATATTGGCTTTTCCATGTCCCTATATGAAATACATTATCTGGTCATGGGTATTCAAAACAATTCTTATTTTCTCATTTGTACCCACGAAAGCAACCGGATTCCGTCAATTTAGTAGTAACGTTTCCAAAGTGATAAATTGTGAACGTGTTTGTCGTCTGTATTTTATGAAAGGGGTTATTTAATGTGATCGTCGTCTTTACGGTCGCCAGCAAATATTAACCGATTTGGTATTTATAACATACTATTCCAGCATTAGTTGCCCCGTTGCATGACTATTCATAAAAATATGCATAATAAAATTCACGCTTGTTCCCTCACTAACATGAATGACCGGTGTTGTATTCACGCTTGTTTCCTCACTACCATGAATGAACGGTGTTGTATTCACGCGTGTTCCCTCACTAACATGAATGACCGGTGTTGTATTCACGCTTGTTCCGTCACTGTCATGAATGACCGGTGTTGTATTCACGCTTGTTCCCTCACTACCATGAATGTCTTATGTTGTATTCATGCTTGTTCCCTTACTACCATGACTGACCGCTGTTGCATTCACGCTTGTTCCCTCACTACCATGAACGACCGGTGTTGTATTCACGCTTGTTCCTTCACTACCATGAATGACCGCTGTTGTATTCACGCTTGTTCCCTCACTACCATGAATGACCGCTGTTGTATTCACGCTTGTTCCCGCACTACCATGAACGACCGGTGTTGTATTCACGGTTTTTCCCTCACTACCATGAATGACCGCTGTTGTATTCACACTTGTTCCCTCACTACCACAAATGACCGCTGTTGTATTCACGCTTTTTCCTTCACTACCATGAATGATCAGTGTTGTATTCACGCTTGTTCCATCACTACTATGAATGACAGGTGTTGCATTTACGCTTGTTCCCTCACTACCATGAATGACCGGTGTTGCATTCACGCTTGTTCCATCACTACAATGAATGACCGGTGTTGTATTTACGCTTGTTCCCTCACTACCATGAATGACCGGTGTTGTATTCACGCTTGTTCCATCACTACTATGAATGACCGGTGTTGTATTTACGCTTGTTCCCTCACTACCATGAATGACCGGTGTTGTATTCACGCTTGTTCCATCACTACTATGAATGACCGGTGTTGTATTTACGCTTGTTCCCTCACTACCATGAATGACCGGTGTTGTATTCACGCTTGTTCCATCACTACTATGAATGACCGGTGTTGTATTTACGCTTGTTCCCTCACTACCATGAATGACCGGTGTTGTATTCACGCTTGTTCCATCACTACTATGAATGACCGGTGTTGTATTTACGCTTGTTCCCTCACTACCATGAATGACCGGTGTTGTATTCACGCTTGTTCCATCACTACTATGAATGACTGGTGTTGTATTTACGCTTGTTCCCTCACTACCATGAATGACCGCTGTTGTATTCAGTATTTTGACAACAATTGCGAACAATGCTCTAAAATATCATCGCACTATTTACACATTGAATACTCCGTCCCATATTCCAGTATTGATGAGCTCCTCCGGTCACCCTTTCTAACATGTGTAATTTCCTATGAACAATCATAATTTTATATTGTTGATGTTCAACCGCTTAATTGGGGAAGTCCTTGCTCGTGTCATATTCGATAGTTATTTAAGTGCATTATTAGAGACTGTTATTATTAAGAGTATTGTTTGATCAATAATTTAATTCCGTAGAGGCTGAGGCTGGAAAGTAATAATTTTATACAATCCCATCAGAGTTCCCGGAGTTGTCCATAT
>SDVV010002065.1:0-23853 GCA_016164225.1 Gammarus roeselii | reverse complement strand
AATTTGTTATGGATTGTATGTATCAATGACAAAATACCGTACATAAGTTAGGTAAGGTTAGGTTTTTGACATGGACATACGTATACAGGTCTATAGACGTACATACATACGTAATTGATCGCCGAAGCGAGTGATGATAGGCCTAAAGATTTGCAGATGCATTATAATAGCAAGTTGTATGACGTGATTGGAGTCAGTGTCACGTGGAGGACAAGCGGAGACGGACGGATCATCCTCAAATAGATAACAATGAATGTTCAAGTGACAATAAATAGTTTACGTGTTTTGGAAGAAGAAATCTCCGAAGATGATATGAGTCGGATCGAACAAATATTGACTGATGTTGAAAATATCAGATATCTCAGAATGTGTGAAACAAGAATCAAAAGAGTGGGAGATAATATTCATATATGGATGAAGGAAAAAGGAAGTCGGCTCTGGGTAACTGACATTGACGGGTTTCAGTCGTATGTAACAAACTTCAAGGGTAATAAGAAAGCAACTCTCGAAATTGATATGATCCGAATGGAAAATCATCATGATTGTTATAAAGCTGAAGTGGTGGGCAATCTTTTTTTTGCTAAGAACCAAAGAAAACCTGGAATGTATGAAAGAATTCCTCATTGATGAAAAACAGAATGACATTGAATTTGAGGAGAATCGAATAATTAAAGTTCAAGAAGAAGAAGAATTACATTTGTGGAGTCAAGGGCACGGAACTGCCTTCGGTGTTCGCAACAAAGATATGGTGGATTATATGATAGATTTTGAGAGGAAACTTGAACATCGTGATGATGGGTATGGGTAGCTGTACGAGCCATGCTGTAATCGAAAAAAATAGTTAGAAGTTATTGATGATGTCAGCAAGATCTGTAAATGTTACTAATAAAAGTATTTGAATCCTTAACCAATTGTTTACATTATCCTACAACTCAAAGGTTAAGCGATCAAATTGCACACATTGCGTTCGTCGAAGGAAACAATGAAACTGTTGAATTCGGTAGGAGAAAAATTTCAAGGGGTGCTACGGAACCCATAAACCTATCTCGGGGTAAATGCTGTATATGTGTGACAGAATTTTGATACATAAAACAGGGTCCGATGAGTATATACTCAGACAATATTGGGATTCTGTTGTGGAAGGATGGGTTATAGCTTGAGTCCTCGATTGTTTGAAAGAAATGGGGTGCTGGGGATCTGCAAACTGAGCCAGAAAAAAAAAAGAAATTGAATAAACATAAATCCACGTGTAACGTGTGGAAACGTTTGAAACGCTGTCATCGTGAAGAGTTTGAAAAAATATTTGGACAGAAAAAAGGCAGATCGACTGTGCAAGTCGTCAAAAGATGAAATGTCAGGAGATATTGAAGAAAAATGTGTTAGAGCTAGTATGAGATGAAGAGCCCGTCTGTATGATGGAAACAAATATGGATTACTTGTTACATACAATCCATCTAAGATTGAGAAAATCTGACCTCTCTGGTAATATATAGGAGTCGAGATTGATTGCGAAGTAGAAATAATTAGGTGTCAAAACTGCAAAGGATAGATCAAATTGAAGAGACGAGTGGAGATAATTGTTATTCATTGTATAAAACAACGACTGAATATCGTACATAAGTTAGGTTAGGTTATGTTATGTGTTTGACTACATCAGAATTGGATGTGTGCATCAAACTGCAAAGGATTGGTCGAAAATGTAGAGACAAGTGGAGAAATGTATTATGCATTGTAAAAAACAGTGACTGAATACCGTACATAAGTTAGGTTTGGATCGGATAGAATGATTACTTCTTTTAACAAAACATAGTATGAAGCTGATGCACATGAAATATCTTGTATCAACAGCAAGGGATGTTTTTCTATGGGTTAGGTTTGGTTGGGAAGGTATTATTGCATCCAGCAGTGTATGATAACATTTTTGCACAAAATGTGTGTAAATGCCTACATGGTAGCCCATACATGTGCCAACGCAGTGAAGGAAACGATCCTGTATGTAGAAATTGGACTCATATCTGTACTCCTTCAGATAGCGATCCGCTTTCGGGGAAGAAAGATGCCGCCCAGTTAGATGTGGAAGTATTTTAACAGGAAGGAGAAGACGGGGGTATGTGTTATTTGCAGTGCGGAGATAAAATTAAGAAAATCAGGCTCCACATTCGGGCTTTGGCAACATCTGAAAGGACAGCATTATCCTGAATATGCTAATCTTTAAAATGAACGAGGAAATATGACCTCAAAGGATGCTAGGGGCGTATTGATAGAACATAATAATTCGGACTTGGATATCAAAAATAATGAGAAAGACCGTTCTTAAAATGACGCGAGCGTAGAAGATAGTATGGTGCCACTAACACTCAAGCTAAGAATGTATGAAGATTGGGTGACAATGGTTGAATCGATATGGTGGGAGAAAGACCCAAACCATAACCGAAATTGAAAATAATGAAAATAAGGGGAAACGTGGGATACTTCCACTGAAATGGATATCAGTGACAGTGATATTGAAATGTGTGAAGAAAAAAAACTGCTAAAGTTGAAGGAAACCGAATTATCAAATGGGGTAATGAATGGGTGTCAAGTATAAGAAGTGTAAAACTGCATAATAAAATCAAATTTATATCTGACTTTGGTTTCAAATTTGTTGGTAATGAAGCATGAGAAGAGAGAATCCTGTCTCAAATGTTTGAGTGCAAGGAGAATTGGGTATATTTTGGATATCTGCGGGAATATAATGAATGGAAATGTGGATAATAGCAAGAAGAAAATCTGAAACGATTCGATGTCACAAACATGTAATAGTGATTAAAAATTGCGTTTATAAAAAGCTTGATGAAGACTATAAACAAAGTTTTGGATACAAGGCTAGAATTACAAGTATTGCATACACTTCTCCCAAAGGTCCTCGTTTATCTAAAACGTGTACTAAGGGCGTTAGTCTCGAACACCAATAGATCAGATAAAAAAAAACATACCCAGATGATAAATCCTACACCGATATGACGAGTTGACAGCTTCAGGTGAGGAATAAATATACGTCATTGATAAAGAACCCACAGACTGTGACTGGTACCAAGGATCAAGATATCACAAGAGAAGGAGGTCGAAGTCATTACTTATGTTTCGCCGAGATGCCCACGTCGAAATTTCGGTGTGAAAAATGTATGTTTTCGTATAAATGATGTCCCATGTATATATATATATATTTATATATCTGTAAGTATAAAATGTGTCAAAATCTATTATAAATAAAAATAATATATCTACTAAATCTTTGTTTGCAATATCATAAATTTAACTCGAATGAACTAGCATTGAAAATGCACTAAAACGCCTCATGCCGCACGTTGAAAATGTGATAGATAATAATCTAATTGAAGTTGTACACAGGTACCTAAGCTATCGAAGATATATATCTCATCAGGTGAAGGGTAGCCAAACCGTAAATGCTCTAGGACCCCTCCATCCAGTAAATCGTCTTTTAAACGTTACACTATACACATGCTAGGGTTCAATTACGAAAATTCCACAAAGATGCAGTATGGACTTACACCTCTTAAACATACATTCCTCCAAAATATCTGACATTTAACTCTGAGTTCATGATAATAACGCTATTTTTTACTACGATACCATTCAATCTATAACAAATTTCTAGACCTATCTGATGCTATGTCTCTAGCAGAACAAAAAAAAACTCAAATCCAAGCCCAATGTGTCATAACAATGAAGTCTACAATGCTTCACTAGGTCACTTCTCAGCAAACTACCACTGATGAATAACAAATTACAAAAGAAACATCATGTCACGTATAATACTTTAGACATACCTTGCATCTGTTTCACCCATCGTCTCTGAACAACATCAATCAAAGTCACATCCTGAAAATAACCAATAATGAGCCTAACATGAGTCTCCAGTTCGAAGGTTAACCCCGTTATTGACACGGAAAAAATGCTTTAATCGTCTCTGTCTGAATACATGGACTTCTCCAAGAACCTCAACAAAAAATCATTTGTACGATGAAACAAATAAATGACTGCTGGGACTAATGAAAAGCGAAACAACCAACGAATACCCGAGTGAGATCATTTGCTTACAACCAACGTGTTACAGTATGTTGCTTGCATGTCCGAGGCCTCACCAGCAGCTAAGGGTAGCAAAATAGTAAATACTCATGTGAAATAATACCGTAAAACAAATACGAAGATAATTAGGATTGCAGTCGTATCGATAACCCACAGAAATACTACCACCCGAGAACACTTTTGCGTGAAAAATTATGAAAGCACGTCAACATGAACATTTTATAACCTGTAAATATTCATAGCCTATATTCAACATCAAGCTGGCATCAAGCATCTCACCGCTAAAAACTCCACCAAACAACCTCCAAAAATGAGTCAAATAAAGCACAACTAGCTAAGCTTTCCTAATATATACCCAAATTTCTTGCATAACAAAATCGAATATCCTAACAATTCAGTTTTGAGCGGTAAAAATTTCTCTTCAAATGAGTCATTCAATAACAAACATAGTAATATATATCATACCGTGCGAAATATTGCAATACAAACATATATAGCGTTGACAAGACCTAATAACATACATCTTTATAATCCGTACGTAAGCAATCGTAAATAAAAGCAATAAGATGTCGAAAGGAAACTGAAAGCTACCGTAAGAAAAACAATTCTTCAGGAGGACCATATATCTCGAGATAAGATCTTTGTGTGACAGTTGACTTATAAAGATCATCAAGCTAATTACCATTTGCGGTTTGGACACCGCCTGACTCCGGTCAACCCCTCCCCTCTTCCCCACCGGCCACGGGCAGTCTCTATGTACCATCAGTAACTCACTTGATAACAAGACTAATTGTCTTAGCATATAACTACAATGTCCGAGATATACATCGACTAAGTCAGACACACTAACAAATAACATACATCCTAACAAATACATCGGCCGACTCACAAAAAACTTGCGTTCTTGGTATCTCTATGAACCATCAGTAACTAACTTGATCACAAGATCAATTTGTCTTAACATATAACTACAATGTCAGAGAAATACAGCGACTAAGTCAGACACATTAACAAATAACATACATCCTAACAAATACATTCGATAAAAGGTTCAAAGATCTAGTCATTCTATAACTAATTCCTTCACAAAGCATATTCGTTCACACTAATTATCGCCTATCTAATTCCTTCACAAAGCATATTCGTACACACTAATTATCGCCTATCTAATTCCTTCACAAAGCATATTTGCAGTACGTATTTCCAGGGCCGTTTCGGTGTCTCATATTTTTTGGACATACTCGCCGTCCTATATTTTTTGGGCATACTCGCCGTCTTATATTTTTTGGGCATACTCGCCGTCCTATATTTTTTGACCATACTCGTCGCCCTATATTTTTGAGCATACTCGCCGCTATATACACTACTGGTATACCAATATTTTAAAATACTGTAACAAATTAGGCGAATTTATCAACAATAAACATATATGCTTATGATTTCCGTGATGTATATTCTAGATTTTAGTGACTGCGGCCCTTGCATCATAAATCTATAGTAAAAATGCTAGAGTGGATACAGGGAATGCTCGAAAAAAAGCAGATATTCTGAATTTCAACGAAATCGCATAACAATACCTGAATTGAGTAAAAATTTCTAACTGTACAAACGGTTAACATATATTTATAAACGCATGACATGTGGGAATAAGCATCAAGTAAAGGTATGCGACCGAATAACATAATTGAGATTTACAATAAACTTATGGAGTATTTTAACAGTAACATCTTATACAAATACGGTAGACTAGTTCTCCATGACAACTTGGAACAGAACCCAAATCCGATACCAAGAGGTAAAACATACCAATATTTTGTTCCAGTACATCCAAATAAGCGAATTTATACCCAACACTACATAAAAATTAATCGAATTTATATCTTATACAGTTTTTTTCCTAGGCTAACCGTTCAGAAATGTATAACTGCAATAAAATAGCTAAGTAAGTTTCTCTACTATGGTCTAAGCAATATGATTGAGTGCTATATACAATGTATCCTACCGCAACCAGATGATCTATGGTCAATGAATACATGATGCCGATGTACATTACAAAACTTGTAATAGATAACAGTGAAATAACACTGTACATGAACTCCTGAGGTGAATTGAAACAGGACTAAGATCGTATACTAACATAAAAACCATACCGAAAATATCTGATAGTAAAACAAATACCAAGTTTATGCGTGATAAAGCCAAAAAAATATCACGATACCCGTTCAATCTCAAAAATTCCTAAACCTTACTAAGGTATAATATCTATAGTAGGACAAATCAAAGACCCTCTGTAACACAACACAGAAGTCTACAATGCTTTATTAGGTCACATCTCGGCAAGCTACCCCTTTTATATAACAAATTTAGAGGCGACAGCCAGTAATGGTACAATACCTCAGACACACCATGCATCTGTTAAGTCCATCATCTTTGAACAGCTTCGAGCAAAAGTCACATCCTGGACATAACCAAGAATCCATACACAGTACAGTTGTCAAGAATGGGGCTGGGATGAGTCACAAAGAGTGTGACCAAAAAAAATTCTGACACCTGTTTGCTGTCGACCTAAGTAAATCACTACAAAGACCATCAATTCATCGTATTAACCCACTAACAATCCCATGGAACTTAAGGCGGACATCCACATAAACTTACAAATCACGTTGAACTTGGACGAACTCCAAATGACCACCAGAGAGGGCAAAACCATCTCTACACCAGGACCAATCCATCAAATAAATCGTCTTCTAAAACGTTGAACGTTGCAATTGCTTTGGTTCAATGACGAGATTTCACAGAGATGCAGTACGGATTTCCACCTCTTCGACATATATTCCTATGATTTCCATAGAAAAATCCTACAACAATAAAAAATAACAACGTTATTCTCTACTCTGCCCTAATAAACATTAAAAAATTTAATACAAGAGGGTATCCATCATAGTATAACGGTTTACTTATACAAATGAACACATACGAAACGGGCTTTTGTCTACGAGAATCCTCTAACCATTCCATCACATTGAAGTATGTTCCTACACTAAATATACAATAAGCAAACAACAAGACCAAGTTTGTTATAAATTAGATCTTCTGCAGCTATATTTTTACACTTCAGTCGTTGTAACAGAATATAAGTGACACATGAATCACTAAAATATACAACATGAAACTAAATTATACCTGAAATAATGTTCTATATTGCAGATATAAGCGTAATATATCCTAACATTCATATATCTGTATAAAATAGACAAAACCTTGTATTGAAGACGGAAATCCTATTTAGTATATACACGACTGAAAGAGACATTCTAAAACGCTCGAGTTTTAATAAAGCAAGATGATCAATTCTCTACCATAGCTCAAACATACATTAAAAACCATGAAGTACGAGAAAAAAACCGGCATGTAACCTACCAAACAACTAACGTGAATAAGCTAGAAAACATGCGAGCAACATACATTACTGAAACCTACAGTATATGATGTGGAATAATTCTACACAAACACGCTACAGCATATACAAATCTGATGGAATTATTCTCCAACTCAGTCCAAAATAAAGTTAAATTAAATCTTCTTTAACTAAAGTACCCACGGCTTAATCGTATCAGAATGTCACATACATTAATTTTAAAACACCAAAATGATGCAAAAAAACTATTAACTGTGACTGAAATAAGGTGCTATATGAAAGATGCAAACCAAAAATCTCATAAAATTCCTATAACTGTATGAAATAACAATTCAAAATTCCAAACAACAATACAAATTCAAAATATATCAACCGATCATTACTATGTATACATAAAACAATATAACAACTTACAATAAATCCACATCGTTTAAGTAAGTTCTAGCTACTCCCGCTACGGGGGCATCCGACCGATACTCACCGTACAAAGAAATGAAACAAGACTACTCGCCCAGTCCACAGACGCTTGATAACGGCCCATTTGGAACATGCGGATACATAGTGTCAACGAAATATCAGATTCAAAACTGGATAGTGCGTTATGGGGTTTACAGATTCTCGTAGAAAAGCTGCTGCAACAACCCAAAATACAAACATTAACCCGCCAATTGCCAAACTATTATACCATGTTATTCTTATAAATATTATCTTCATATGAAATAAACAGATGGAAAACAAAAGTTACACCAAATCCACCCGTCAGGCTGGTACCAAGCAGGACGGAACACACGCTAAGGCTGCAAAACGAGTTATAAAACATACCTACTATACTAGTCCTATGAACAGTATATACAATATAAGATAAACAATCAAAAAATACAAAAAATAATAATCCAACCGCTAGGAACCCACTAACCAACCACAAAATGAGTCAGTTATACCCAAGCTGGATAAGAATATGAACATATTATACACACAAAATATATTGAACTTTTAAACCAGACAATATAAAATGATACATTCACTCAAAACATAGAAATAATGGCAAATCAACCCTGCAAAAAATACTCATAACAAGATAAAGAACAGATAAGAGCAGCCACACCTGCCAAAATTCCAGAGGCGTACTGAACTTTTTGCCTCGGGCACTCTCTATACTCACCCCCTACAAAATAAATGAGTTATAAGCGTATTCCTGCCAAGGATGAATAAATATGAAATGAACAAACAGTTAGTGTCCAGGTATACCCAATACATTGGTTTAATGGATAAAAATTATATATAAATACTATAACTAATAAAAAGATAAGCCGTCAACCAAGATAGGATCCCAAATCCACGCAGTAGAGAACCGAATGAGTCAATTATACCCTATTAATAATGAAATAATAATATAAACATGTAATGAATACATATAATATATACAGTCATCAAGCCAAATATGAATATACAATGTATACAATACAAAGATAATTTTCCAAAACATAAAATATTCCCAAATCAACAAGACAGATTGCCGAAAACTCAAGGGCTGCTCGCCCCCCTCCCCCCCTTCGCCCCCCCCCTTCCGTCCACTGCGTCTAAACAGATTCCGGTCCCGCCCGCCTTATCAGTGACTCCGCCCACATGGTCGTCCCATGGTCGCCCATCCATACGTCCGCCGATAAAACTACCTCGAATTGCGTTTCAGCGACATTACATCTACTATCAGTGCACAACTTCGATGGATCACCGGGTGCCGGACGCTGCCTAGAAAGGTACACCTACCGGCACGATACTATTCACGGATGGACATCATACCACGACATACCCACGGTGACTGAACATATGGAGAAAACCCTCGATTAGCATGGATGTGACACTTTTTCGAACGCACTCCCTTTTATCGATTTACACTCACAACAACAATAAACAGATAGTGAAGAGATAATACAATTATCTAATCGAAGCTCTGGGTTACATACAAAATAACATCGATTATCATTGCTCCAGTCGGCACTTCCCAGATGCTGTAATTTTTTTGATAAGCATTCTCCAATGGTGCACGAAGCCGCGTGTGCGCTATGAGACGATTCACGTCAAAACTCGAGCTGTTCAAAGATAGTGGGATTTGCACTGTCATGCAATCGTATGGTTAACTCCAAAACATAAGCTTGTATGTATGTATGTATGGACACACAGTCATTTCCCCCTAGTTAGGAGGGTGACTAAGTTAGGCTGACACAGAGGAGGGAGGCGCCCAATCTCCCCGTGTCCATGCCGAGGCTCGAACTCGCGACTTGCAGCACCAAAGGCTGACACTGCACTCGGACACGCTAACCACTCGGCTTAAATGCTTTATATATATTTTTGGGAAAAATTATAATCCTTAAGAAAGGTGAAGTTATATGCAACAATTTCTTTATATGACGTAAAGAGTAAAACTCGGCTACGGTGAGAGGCTATGGAAGGCGACTCGTGAATTAAGGAGTTTCATTTTATTTTATATTCACTATTGACCGTAAGTTCTCTCACGTACTCTCACCAGTGGATATTTTGATCCGTGATCAGATTAACTTGCTGCACTAGTGGTGTTTTTCTCCTTTTAAAATGGCCTTTGCTGCAGCGAGATGAATTCGAATTCATTCGCATTATATTTTGCCGGCAATAAACATGATTTGGTCCCAGACCTGAATTGTTGTTGCACAAGAATGTTTGCACCACAACCGCATCGTTGCCGAGTAATTTATCAGTGACCACTTCCATAGATAATGACAAATATTCGGCCCCTGAATAATACTTTCCGGACATCTAATTTAGTGGTTTCTGATAAATGTGAGTGGCTACTTTACGATCCCAACATACGATACCGGTATTTTTTATCTCTAAACAATACCCATCATTCCTTTCTGCAGGCTGGAGAAAATGTTGAACGTTGCCTCCCTTGGCTCAACGAAATTGATTTCTTGAGCTCTTCTCTAAGTTCCCGAGAAGAATTTTCTCACAGGCACTTTAATTCTCAAAGAATGAAAGCATTTCCACATGATTTAGCATTCCACAGATTGGAAAATTTCCCAGATTTATGCGTCTCGCGCCTGATCTTAAGTGGCCGACCCAAATGTATTGTCTCTTTCATTTTAAGATGCCTTTTATCCCCTTGGAAAGCAGCTTCTCTTTGTATTCGAAGGACAGAAAAATAGATCTAGTGGTGCATGGGTCATCCATTATTCATTTAGGAATAGGCGAGCAATCCCAGTAACGTCAACCACAAACACGGAACTGAAATTAGAAAGTTATACTGAGAAAATAACTAGTTTAATCACAAACTAAGATTTGAAATATCACTGAATGATTCATTCTAGTGATGGAGATATAGTCGCAACTGTTGGAGAGGAGCGACACAATTTCCCACCAAGTATCAGGTTTGCGTGACCAAGCTTCTCCAGTAGTGAGCATCCTACGAAGTCTCACAGAATTGGGCTGCCAGAACACCAAAGTAGGTGCGTCTCGCGCAGTCTCACTACGCCTCAGGCAGCGGAACACGAGTTTGGTTAGCGAGGTAACAAATTCGTATCCTATCGAAGTATTAATTACCCCGACCATATAGATGATGGAAGGAATCGGTTGCGAACGAGATGAAGTGCGGCATCTCCTCTTCGACCTGTGGAACTGAGATGAAGCAGCTGAATCCCCCTCTTCACGCTGTTGGAACTGAGATGAAGCAGGTGAATCCCCCTCTTCACGCTGTTGGAACTGAGATGAAGCAGCTGAATCCCCCTCTTCACGCTGTTGGAACTGAGATGAAGCAGGTGAATCCCCTCTTCACGCTGTTGGAACTGAGATGAAGCAGCTGAATCCCCTCTTCACGCTGTTGGAACAGAAATGAAGAAGCGGTATCGCCTCTTCGCGCCATAGGAACTGTGAACTTGCTTCAACGCGGCACGGTTAGAACGAAGCGTTAAATTTGGAAATTTTATCAACCTGATATCTTCCATGTGCCCTCTACTAAAGTTAGCTTTTGGAATAATGGTGTAAATTTGAGTGTTAGAAAAATATGTAATAATATACCAACAATATTCAATTGCTGAAGCTGCAATGGCGTTTACCAATCGCAAATCGCGAAATTATCAGAAGACGTTTTTTTCCCATACATTGCAATGCGTTGCTCAACTGGGGAGGTCTGGATAATCATGTGAGCAGCTTCATATCCACTGAATATATATTCTTTCCTTAACAGTGGTCACGCAAGACTTGATGGAGGTGGGGATAAAATGTATTCTTTTTCCCAAACAACTGCTTTTGATGATCATTAGACGATCATGTGGGAAGAGTGTTGACGGTGAGGAGGATTATTTGCATACCAATATTAATCATGCTTGTGTTTTTCATTTTATGTTTCATTTTTTTTTTCCTCTCAAGCATAAGTTTACTTAGCTCTTTATGTTGGGGTTGCCACTACTAACTTTTTTTTATAGCTTTCCATTTTTCGAATTCCTAAAGTAATACTAAATCGGTGAAGTTTCTACTAATTCCTTGATCTGAAATAATGAGTGCTTCACAAATAGCAAGAGCGCTAGTCTCTCATTTCCGGCAGGGATCCGACGTCACATTTTGTGCTCTAAAAGAATTCCCTATTATTATAGAGTGTACTCTAATATTTAGCAGTTAACGTATGGGCACCAAAGCAACCAAACATCAAAATTACGTCTGACAAAAACGGTGACTGCATCTGAAGAAGTCATTGACACTTCGATGTTTCACGATTTATGTTTGCAGAACTACACCGCCCTGTCCTTGCCAAGCCTCGAACTCGCGCCATGCAGCACCAGAGGCTGGCACTACAGCCGGTCACGGTAACCACTCGGCCATGGCGGCCCTAAGTAATGGTTGAATAACATCTAATCTACAGACTTTGTTTATGAGATTTGATGAAAAAATAAATTGCGTAGTTGGATTTTAGATAAAGTTAAATAACTAATTTCAAATGTATTGGGACCAGTTATTGTTGAGGAATTACCCTGGCCTATTTTTTTTCTTTCGCTACAGCACGTAAACCACCTATTGCATGAGCCTCATGGTTTATGATGAGTTGGTTGTGATAGATTTTTTCATACAGATCTCTTCAAACTGATTTATATGGTCAAGGCCGGATCAATATATTAGATCCGAAATGTGGCACGTGACGTTTACCGGGCGGTGAAATAGATTTGGTTGAAACGATAATCTTCAGGCTGTGAAATTAGAGCCTTCTTTATTACCCTGCCCATACAATAATACACTTCATCTTATAACAAACTATTATGTATGAAACCTTTTTACTGTCGTGCAAGTTTTGATGATGTACAAAAAAAAAACAGTATTATTATGTGTTTCATTCACATGATATATTTTTTTCAATTGATAAGGTAATATTTGATATTGACCTACACTGTTGTTCTAAATCGTCAGCTAACCAAAAAATTGATTTTAAGTCCCATCACTTACTTCCTTTATTATTGATTTATTTTGAGTTGTTGTTCCATTTCTTGTTGAGCAGCTTTAACCAAAGAACAGAACAAAGACATCAACTAACGTTGGCCCACACCAGGTCTTGCGGTCATTGACACACACCAGGTCTTGCTGCTAGTCATACCTGATGCCAATAGCTGGCATGTATACTGTGTATCGGAATATACGATCATTATCTGACTGATCACTTCTATGACTTTTGAAAGGGCGTAGCAGAGGACAAAAAAAATCATCGGTATACGTAAATTAAATGAACCTTATATTTATGCGTTTGTTTACTTGAATACAAAATCTTTCTGTTTTGTAAAGATGCAGGTACAGACACAAGGCCTTATCCCCCAGGACGAGGGGTGGTCAACGGCAAGGAGAACCACCCACTTCTCTCATGCGCTTGATGGTCCAGCAAGGAGACACAGTGGGTCAGGAGTGCAGTCCGAGGCCAGTGTCAGCAGCAAAGGGAGACGTAAAGGGAGAGAGAACACGCCAAGGGAAGCGTCAAAACTTATACATTCACAAACATTTTCCACTCACGCCAATCCATTGCACGTTCTGTCGCTACCTCCACTCCAGTGTCTCACCTTCCTAACGCCTTCGTCACGTCTACTTCTAGGCCTACGTCCATTCACATCCAGATTCATCACTTTTTCACCAATATCTCAGCATCCATCCTCACCATGTTCCCGAAATACATCTCAGAACACTTGAACATACTATGTCTCTTAGCTTACCTCTGACTGTTTTGTGTGGAAAATACTAACTCAACTACATTAAGGGCACAGGTATTTGTGACAAGCGAGGCTGCCGCCCCACCCCACGGACAATTTGAAGTGTAGATGATAAGTCAGAGTGTTCAGTCTGTGGGTCGTGTAGAGCAAAACTTTATTTCCTTGCAAAAGACAGGTACACTCTACACAGATTCGTCGCCCATTGAATTACCCAAAGATGAGGTGGTTGGAGGTCAGCCAGACCCGTCGTTAGAGAGCAAGACGATATGACGTAACAATACGGAACATGATGAGTGGCGCTCTATTGCTTTCGTGCTAGATTACATTAGTTCCCTCCAGCAGTTATAAGGCCCTGTATGCTATAATAGCGCATTGTTATGAAAAAAACAATCAAAATACGACGACATCTAGCGCACACAAGCGGAAGCTGCCATTGAACCGAACTCATTCATCTTCTACTTGATTATCGTCTCCGTCTTCTTGCTATTCATAGTCTTGTATCCTATGAACTACCATATCAGTATTGTGTTAAATCAACTACTAGCGACATCCCACCAATCGGAAATAGTAGATATAATCTCAATGAAACATCTATTGCCAATTTCATTTAGGAAATCTCGTAATATATGCAATGATCTCTTTCCGTTAACTTGTCCTCATTGCGCCCAACACTTAGCTCATCCTCATCACTTCGCGGACCACTGTCCTTACTGCGTCCCACACTAAGCCTCTCCTTTCAAATAGCGTGCCCTACTGTCCTCACTGTGTCCAACACTGAGCGCCTCCTCAAAATACCGCGAACAATTGGCCTCTCTGCGCCCTGCACTAAACTCCTCTTCATAATACCGCGGACCACTGTTCTCACTACGCCCTCCACAACGCTCCTCTTCATAATACCGCGGACCACTGTTCTCACTACGCCCTCCACAAAGCTCCCCTTCATAATACCGCGGATCAATGTTTTCACTGCGTCCCGCACTAAGCTCCTCCTCCTAATACCACGAATCAAAATAGGGGTCCGGCATTGTTACGTGCCTGATACAAAACGACGTCTATAGCACTGACACCGGTCAGCATTAGTTTAACGAGGAATGAACCTGAGAACAATCTCAACAAAAATCATCCTGCGTCGGTTGCTTTCTCCTCAGGTACTGAATTTGAGTCGTTTCCAGTATCATCGTTAAATGCTATTTCCTACCACAACCTTATCTTTTTTTGATCATTTATAACATGAATTAGACAGACACATAAAGCTCTCATAGACGTTCAACTTCTGAACTAAATTTTTTGCTATCAAAACGCAATCTAGATTGGGCCAAGAGGCCTGTTGCTGCCTTCACACACAATTGTAAATACTTGTGAAAGCTGTCCTCACTGCGTCCTGCACTAAGCTCCTTCTCATAATACCGCGGACCTCTGGCCCCACTGTCCCGCATGAAGCTCCTCCTCACAATACTGCAGACCAATGTCCTCACTGCGTCTCGTACTATGCTCCTTCTCATAAATTCTTTAACCCCTGCCGCCCCAAGTCCGTTTTCCGTTTGCCTTATAGCCATTGCACCTCCAAGGGAAGTCACTTAATTTCCTGTACACACTGCGCCTCGCACCAAGCTCCTCCTCATAATAACGCGGAAAACTGTCCTCACTGCACAACGCACTAAGCTCCTCCTCATAATACTACGGACCACTGTCCTCACTGCGTTCAGCCCTAATCTCCTCATAATATACTGGACACGAGGAAATTGAAATTGCTATGTCTTCGGCTCCAGTGAAAGGGATGGAATTTTTCACTGCCCCCGATCACACAGACAGTAAACTGATGAAACATAAGATAGATTCCAGTCCCTGAGAAAAAAAAGAGCTTGTTAATGAACAAGCAAGAGACAGGTTTTGTATAGTTTCTCTAACTGCAATGAATCACTTCTGAGGCATGTCACCAAACTCTGCGTTATCTTCAGTATCCTCTAGTCAAATCTGCAAAATCTAACTAAGCATCTCACAATGTTGGGAAAAATCGGACTATCTCAGATTCTGCATCATCACTAAACATGTTTATCTGTATTTTTTCCCTGTTTTTTCGTAATGGATGGCCCAACTTGAACTTGCTACAAGTAGATGGATCTAGTATTTGACAACATTAATAGATGGATCTAGTATTTGACAACGTGTGCGATATTTTTTCAGTCTAATGTAATCTCATTCGAATTGCACTAATTATTCACGTTGTAGTTTCGAGTTTTTTCCACTCTTCTTGACATTTTGTGAACTCTGATATCATAAAATTAGATCAGGAGGGCCATTTCTTGAAATTTTGTGAATGAGGTACTGAATAAACACAACCGTAACTGCCATAAAACACTTTATCTCTAAAATCACAAATTATCCATAATACGTATTTGGTCCTCAGCGCAATAGCGAAAAAAACAGCTATCGATTCAAGATTTCCAATATTGACAATTATTGAAAATTACAATGACTAGAATAAACGTTGAGAATTTCTTCGGATAACATGCCGTAGTAAGTGAAAATAAACATGTTATGTGTAATGAATAATATTTCAGGTATTTTTTGTTTCAGTGTTTAATTATACCCCATACTGAATTTTCTTTTTCATTTTTGTACCCGTATCACTACAGATATTTTATTGAATACACACATATATTGATTAAACCTTCACGAAGCTCAGTAACTTCTATATCATCTTTCCCATCATTGATTGAAAATTGTAGTATTAGGTTATAGACTGTAAATCAAGTGCCGGCATTTCCAAACATTTTTTGATGAGCAAGTTTTTTGTGTAGGAAGCAATGTTTTTTTCAAAAACATACCACGATACATGGAAAAATACACTCCGCTACTCACCACAAGCCTCTATATTGTAGATATTGTAAACTTGCAAACATTATTAATGTGGGTAGAGCTACCAGTCCAAGTCATTTGACCATTGCCATCAATGGAGACTCTCGTATCAGTTAATTGCCGGGAAGCTTATTCCTATCTCCGAAGACTCTCCATTGCTAGTGACGTCAGTTAACTCGTGGGCACAGACGCTGTGACGTCACGTGTGTGGTAGTCATGATTTATCACGTGCCGTTTTATTGTTCAAGCAAACCTGAACTTGCATTAATCTATCTAGGGCGCAGATTTTCAATATCATAAAATAAACTCTGTATTTTGAAATACATCAACTGTCAGCTTTAAATCTTCCTGAGAACCCATTAGAAAATGAATTTATCAATTTTTCAATACTCCAATATTGAACTAAGGCCTATTTTCAATTACGTGACTATGAACTTAAACCCTTTCCGTAATGCAAACAACATCAGCAATTGTCTTCACTCCCCTGTCTCCTCATCACCTTCTTCTTTTGAAAAAAGAACACTGAACCTTGAATCGTTTACAAGTTTTTCCTTTCTACTGCACTTTCTGCTCGATGCTTTCCTTTCAAAGAATGTAGCACCAGTTGTTAAAAAAGTACCGCCTTTCTGCACGAGTCTTTCCTTTCAAAGAAAATAGCAGCAGATATAAAAAAATGTACTGCTTTTCTGCACAAGACTTTCCTTTCAAAGAAGGTTGAAGCAGTTGTTAAAATTGGACTGCTTTCTGCACAAGGCTTTCCTTTCAAAGAAGGTAGCAGCAGTTGTTAAAATTGGACTGCCTTTCTGCACAAGGCATTCTTTCAAAGAAGGTAGCAGCAGTTGTTAAAATTGGACTGCCTTTCTGCACAAGGCATTCTTTCAAAGAAGGTAGCAGCAGTTGTAAATTTTTTATGAATTTCTGCACGAGGCTCTCCTGTCTATGCAGATAGCAACAGCTGTAAGAAATGTGCTGCACTTTTTTCGCGAAATTCTTCGTTTAATAAAGGTTGCAGGAGTTGGAAATAATTCAGTAATTTTCAAAACCTTTTCCATTTCAAATAGTATTAATCAAGCCATCAATAAATGATGAGTGGACATGACGTAGATTAAAAGTTTTAAATATAAATTAAACGAACGAATGCATAAACACAACGTCAGTTATTTTCCATCATTTCATTTATATATTGAATGTCTTTTGTGAACTGCTGGAAGTTGCATGATTATTCATAAATATGTGTCGCTGATGTGCAATAACATATTTGCCATTAAAGTTCGCACAAGAACATGAATCCTAACTGAAAAATATCGATTCGCCAGTGATGAAAAATTGGAGACATTCACAATGTCTAATTTTAACGAATTTTCTCAGAAATCGAGCTCGGCGCAAAAGTGTGTTAACTTCATCGATATTCAATGATATGCCTAGCCAATTAACTT
The DNA here is from genome assembly GCA_016164225.1 of Gammarus roeselii. Taxonomy (NCBI): domain Eukaryota; kingdom Metazoa; phylum Arthropoda; class Malacostraca; order Amphipoda; family Gammaridae; genus Gammarus; species Gammarus roeselii. Next base: position 5,839 of record SDVV010002065.1, on the reverse strand, counting down.
AGTAGTTACCAAACTCTTAGTCAGTGTCGGAATTGCGGTTAGAATACGTTAATATGAGCGGACTGGGTGCAAGTGCAGCTTAGTTAGAAGATTAAAATATCTTCACAAAAGAATTTGAGAGGGTGTACTTGAAAACTGGTTATCATCAATGCTTGAGCTTTGATAATTTTCAAACTCGTTGTCTTTGACATTACCTTGAGGTTTGGCAGTGTTGAGGAACAACAAGGGCTGTTATCAAATGATGAATTAAATAAATTTAAGGAAGGTCAATAGTATTATGTCCCAGAAAACGCTCGTGTTGAGTTACAAGTAAAGGACTCAATAGTCAGTTGAATGCTTGAAGTATACATATATATGAAAGGTATCCCACAAAAAGTAACAAAATTTTGATATAATCTAACTCACATTCTATTTGAGACTTTTTGATCCTGAAAAAAAAGTTTTTTCGCAACTACCATTGTTTTGATAACGAAATTGTATTTGGCCATGGTTATACTGGACGCTACTGATAGCACGCTAGCACATGGCAAACAAATTCATGAAAACACATGTCATATTTAACAGCGTTCGTTGTTTCTTTTTACAAGTAGCTTAGCTATCCATTAAACAGCCTAGTTTAATTTTATTTATATACGTAACTTCAATGCCCTTTACAAGCATCACTATTTATGTTGTGTTTATTCTTCCTACGGCAATACAATCTTTCCTGTCAATAAAAAATGCCAAGTGATCCGAAATGCTGATCCACAGGTACGATTCTTGTTCAGGCCAGAAAGTGTTATGCAAGTGAAAGATTTTTTTAGAAACATTTCCGTTATTTCTCAAGCTTCGACATTTCATTCACGATTTTTTGTTTTAATCCAAGATCAGAAAAAAAAGTTTTATATATTTCAGAGATCGATCTAATTATATAAAAGTGTTCAATCCTTTGTGAAAAAATTGACTATGGATTGAGTAGTTGTGGTTGTTGGTCAAGTTTCAAATGTGTATAAACATCAAGGTACCTCGTCAATAATGACATTTGACTATTAGGATCATGCATTTTGTAACAGGAGCTCTAAAAGACACTTCTGACGGAGGCTGGCCTCTCACCAATCTTCAGTCGCAGTAGCAGGCTACAGCTCCTGCGAAATCTGCCTTCTCTGCGGAAGTGATCCGGCTTATTTCCGATTGGCTTCCTTGCGCATAATTTGCAGCCCTAAAGTTTTCATTTCCTCAACGAAGTCTTTGCTTTGTGCCAACGTTCATTGATGACAAACTTTCATTGAGTACATTACAAGAGTCCTACTATTTACCATACGTTTGGAGAATATCTGGAAACTTTCTGTGTGGTTTAATGCAGATTTTGCTGGATGATATCTTCTTCCTTGCATTCTATCGAACAGGAATCAATCTTGGTTTTATTTTACCCTATTTTTGCAATTTCATAAAAATTGTCTTGATTAATTTACGAAAGTCGATGTATTGACAATGTAGAGCAAACCTATCTGCATGGGATCTGATGTCCGCGTTTTGATGAGAATAATATCCAGGTTTTGGACATGTTCGGTCGGTAAGCACACTTTTAGGAGGGAAAGTAGGGTATTCTACTTGCCCAGCCGTCATCAGTGAGAGTGGCCCCGAGGCCGGTCTCGTTGAGTAGTGAAGCTGGAGCGGCAAAATTCGGGAACTTTTACTCCGGTCATCGGAAAATGAAACCGAATGGTGTTGATCGAGGAAGAGGAGAGCATGTGCAAAGGAGAGAAGTGTTCTCCGTGATGTGAGAACATTTCTCTCATTTGAATAGCATAATCATCGATGTCTTTGAACCCGTATGAATAATTATTAGGGAAAGAAGAGTTATGCGGCTACCTAATGTGTCAGGCCTAGTGAGTGCATCACGCTTTTAGAACGATTGGTGGCTATTTTCCGGCCATTTCAAATGAATCGGTTACATTGTTCGGATCATGAACTGAGATTTCGCCGACGAGGACGTTGTCGTTTTTTTTCGAAGGCCTTCACCCCGTTTTATTCTCAGTGCATCTATTCTCAGCAAAATGTTGAACAGTGACAAAGAAGAAGAAACAAATGAACTGCATTATTAGATATTGAAATTATCGGAAAATGACATTGACGAATAATGCACTGTGAGAATAAGGACTCAATTTCCAATTATACATGCAGAATGGCGTCCAATGCATTTTGGATACGCACTTCATTAGCCCCAGGCCATGTGACTCCCATCGTCGTTGCTGTCACATACACCACTGAAATGTTCATCAGAGACGCTGTCTTTGTTGTGACACGCTCCGCCTCCAAAGGGTCTTGCAGAGGCGTTACCGTTGCTGTCCTATGCTCCACTTCCAAGCGATCCAGTAGGAACGCTGTCGCTGCCTCCACACGCTCCACTTCCATATTGCCTTGCAGGGAAGCTGTTGTTGTCCTTACACGCTACACTTCCACAGGGCCTTGCAGAGACGCTGTTGTTGCTCTCACTCGTTCCACTTCCATACTGCCCTGCAGGGACGCTGTGATTGAACTCACAAGCTCCACTTCCATAGTGCCCTGCAAGGACGCTGTCGCTGCTCTTACACTCTCCACTTCCACAGTGTACAGCAGGGACGCTGTGGTTGCGTTAACACGCTCCACCTCCATAGTGTGACGCAGGGCGCTCCGGGTGCTGTCACATGCTACTGGTGGCCAAGGGCAATGGACACCTCACATATCGGTGCATTTTGTTAGCACCGCGAAGTTCGCTAACATTTCTGACGACTTCGCAGTTTGGGAATTGCACTTGAGTATTTCGTAACAACAAACTGAGCGAATTTGCTGTTATGTTCATTGAGGTGCAATAACATGGAGCGGTCAGCGTATCAAGGATGTGCGGATCATTTCTATTTATAATAATACGTACATTCAACTCTCACGGCTGACAGTAAAAAGGAATCATTCGGAACACAAGATATTTTGTCAAAGGCATACAACAATGACATTTATGCACTGTTATGTTTTGGTCGACGATTGCCCAAGATTAATTGATACTATAAAAAGATTTATCTCTGGCTATATTACAATTGCAAATACAATTTACAAATACATGTTGTTTTTTGAGTTAATCTCAACTTTGTTTTTATGAATAACTGAAGTATTAAATATTAAGATATTTCATTACTCGATAACAAACACACATGCTTATTTTTTTAATTTTGAGGGGGTGGTAAAATCGAATGAAAAACTCATATAAGCATCGACTGTGACGACTTTCATCTCAAGAAGTTAGGTTTCTATATATTGCGTATGCAAGATAGGGTAAGCGTCGTGTTACCCTATAACTTACTAAGCAGAATCTACCATGAAACCGTATGGAATGAACGTGGGCTCAGAAAAATAACATTGATCCATTTTTATGTTTATTTATTCCAAAAATTCGGACAGACAAGGTTCTATGTTTATAAAAATGCGATCGAGAGAGCGCAGTCCCGAACAGGAAACATTTTCTGGATATGCGAACTGTTCTGTTGGTCATGATGCATGGCAGTAAAGTAGCCAAAAGCCAGTACACATATTGCCTATTTCACTACGACTTTATAAATGAATAGTTATTCACAAAGGATAGATGTATCGTGCACAACAAACTTCAATTTTACACAAGAAATATTGTTATTTTTTATCTTGTGGTATAAAGTGTGATACAGTTGTTTGATTAAATTATTGAATTTAAATGCGATGCAGTGAATTTCTCGGCATTAATTGCATGCCTTCTTTGAGCATCGTTTAGATTACCCCTAATCATAGGGCGAGAAGCGTTGGTAATCTATGGGGCATTTCCATGAAAATTCTCATATCACTCATGAACATAACCTGCGTCACAGTTACTCTCTACCGCAGCCAGAGTAAACCAAAAGGGATGGTCATGCAAGGCGCAGTGTTCTACTCGGTCCGTTGGGCCAGAAGTAAGCAACGGGTGAACTGTCGCTTGCTCTCACATGGATGACTTGTGTTCAGCGACGACTCTGCTTTGATCCTTCTAACAAAGATCACTGCCGGTCAAACGGTGCAAACGTCAGTTATAAATAGTTAATATATTCGCGAGTTGCAACTCGCGGACATCGTCGCCTTATGTCCTAATCTGATGTTGTACGGCTTCGAAGCTCTTCAGACTCTTTGTGAACAACCTTTTCTGTAATGAACTCCTACGAAATGCTGATTATCAATTTAATGTAAAATTTTTTGTTCAAGTTATTCTAGTTTCCTGTTTGTAGGTACTTTTTGGGACGGATGAAGCTTGTTGGGTAGACATTCTGAAGTAGCTAAGCATGATCGTTTTCTAACTCTTATTTCTTCATGTCTTCATGGCACAACGTTTCTGTACAACGAACTGACCACACTTCGCTTCTGACTTTACGGGTGGTAGCTGCGATACTACAGGTATTTGTTGGTGTGTGTGGGTTTGCGGTAGTCAGTGAAGGACAGGAGCCTTCTTCCTTACGGGTGATTAGATCCAAGTAGGTTAGTGCACGGTTGTTATTCACTTCGTAGGTAAATTGAATAACTGTGTTGTAATTATTAAAGTGTCGCAGTAATGTTTCCGTTTGGTTATGAGGGATGGCGGTGATGACATCATCGACGTAACACTTCCAGAATAATATTGGGCATGGAACAGTTTAGAGGTCAGTTTTTTTCCATTATTTGAATTGTCATTTCGGCAAAAACGACGAATACGGGCGAGCGTACTGGCGTTCCTTGGATTTATTGGCAGATTTGACCTTTTCAATGGAAGAAATTTGACTCCAGGCACAGTTTGACAAGTTGCATGACATCTTCACATTACGTGTTACTGATTATAGTATTGTTACTGGTCAGTTTGGTTCTGATACTTTCCAGTGAACAGCTGACAGCCAAACCGGGTAGTTTTATTCCTATGTATCAGTAACAATACACTAAATGTATATATTATTCGCCGTAATTAGAATACAGCATATAATATCAAATCCAAACCACAAGCTTAGACGTTATCTAACAACCGAGTGAGATGTAAATAAACCATGCAATTACAATATATAATACAATATCACTTGCTTTCTGTAAATAATGATGACCCAAAAATAAATCGACAATGTAACAACTAAACACACTAAACGCTATACGTGCCAAGTCACCCCATCTCTATTTATCCTCTCTATATATCATCACTTAATTGCGTTATGTAGTGTTCCGATACCCCTGATGAAAGCGCTCTAATTATTTGACTCTGTAACATTTTACCCGTTTACTTGTCCGATTTTGGACTCAGTACTGATACCCAGCCGGAGTCATTACAGCTCACATTTGCGATGATGAATAAACAGTAAGTGGTCACTTATTCCAAACACAGTCATCCATAGGAAAAAAACATTTAGTCAATACAATAATCAGAAATAAACATTTAAAGTATAAACGTTCTATATATAACATAATCCCAAACCAAACGACCGCATAAAATATACGATTTTTTGCTGCTTTATGAGGTGTCACCCCCCTGAACACCTCCCCCAAACAGAGAAATAATGCTTATCATTGATAGAAGAGACCGCCGAGTCCCTCTGATGCCCCTCCCCCCGATCAAGGTAAAACCAGAAGGCCGCAGTATAAATGATAAGCCCGTGTGATTCCCTAATAAAAATGCATTATAAATATAAAACATCTTTAAAAAAAACTCATCAATATATGTTTCCAATATACTAATTTATTCGAAGGGGAAGTCATGAACTGCAATAACGCAACCTGGCATGCAATTGAAGATGCGGTCGGTTACCTAATATATATATATAATATGTGTGAATGTATGTATATATATATGTATATATAATATGTGTGTATG
>SDVV010002064.1:0-23858 GCA_016164225.1 Gammarus roeselii | reverse complement strand
TGGCGTTCCCGGTAAAACTGACAGTGGAGAAAACCGTTTAGGTTTGTGTATGGAACAGGAGTTGGTGGTCGGGAACAGTTTGTTCAAGAAGCGAGATAATCACAAGTACACATGGGTAAGGATGGCCCATGGTACAATGGTGAAGAGAGCACTGATGGATTTTGTGCTGATATCGAGGAGAGTGGTGGGGAGGCTGTTGGATGTGCGGGTGTTGAGAGGAGAGAGTGGAGGAGTGTCTGAACATCTGCTGGTGGAAGGTAGATTAAGAGTGAAGCAGAAGTGGAAGGGCAACAAACGAGTGGGATGAGGAAGAGAGGTAGTGAAAGTGAGTGGACTGAATGCGAAAAGTAGAGCCGATAAGTTCCAGCAGGCGTTGAAGGGAGAATATGACAACGTGAGAGGGCAGGACCTGAGACAAGATGAGGAAGAATGGGAGACGTTAAGGGATGCGTTGCTGAGATGTGCGAAGCGGTGTGTGTTGCACGCCGTGTGGGCGGGTGCAGGAGGAAAGGCTGCGAGTGGTGGAAGAAGGAGTTCAAACTGGCGGTGGCACGGGAACGAGAAGCGTTTGAGCAGTGGTTGCAGGTGAAGTCGGAGGTGGCTTATGAATGCTACAAAGAGAGGGGAAACTAGGTGAAGCGGGTGGTGAGGAGAGCCAAAAAGGACGCTGATGCCAGGTGAGGCAGACGGCTGTGACAGAATTTTGAGGAGAACAAAATATGTTCTGGAAAGAGGTGAAGAGGGTGAGAAAGGGAGAGACCGGAAAGGAGGAAATGGTGAAATATGAGAACCGCCAGTAGTTGTTGAAAAGTGGTGATGTGCGGAAGAGGTGGGCTGAGTATTTTGATGATTTGTTGAATGTCGAGGATGACAGAGAGGCTGACATTGTTGCTCTGGGTGGTGGTGCTCGGATGTCAGTTTTGGAAGAAAGACTTGTTGCGGACATTACCAGGGAAGAAGTGCAGGAGGCGGTGGACATGATGAAAGCAGGGAAAGCCCCTGGTTTGGATGGCGTTGCGACCGAGTGCCTGAAGAAGGGTGGAGTAACGATTGTCGAATGGTTGGTGAGGTTACGGAATTTGTGTTTGTGGCAGGTGTAGTACCGAGTGAGTGGCGCAGTGCCTGCATTGTTCCGTATTATAAGAGCAAAGGAGTTAAAAATGAATTTTGCAACTTGAGAGGTATCAGTCTGTTATGTGTGGTTGGTAAATTGCACGGGAGAGTGCTGATCAAAAGGATTAGAGACTGTACGGACTGCGTAATTAGAGCTGAATAGTGTGGCTTCAGGAGTGGTAGAGGGTGTACCGATCAGATTTTCGCAGGGAGACAGGTCTGTGAGAAGTACCTTGCAAAAGGAAAAGATGTGTTCTGGGCCTTCATGGATCTGGAGATGGCATACGGCAGGATTGACAGGGAAGAACTGTGGAGGGTGTTGCTTTTGAATGGAGTGGGCGGACACCTGTTGAGACCGGTGCAGAGTCTCTATGCTGACAGCCGAGCATGTGTCAGAGTGGGGAGCGAGGTGAGTGATTGGGATTAACAGTGAGAGTGGGACTGAGACAAGGCTGCGTGATGTCTTCCTAGCTGTTCAACCTCTATATGGATGGAGTGGTCAGGGAGGTGAACGCGAGTGTGCTGAGTCGTGGCTTGGAACTGTTGGAAGCGAATGGGTGGAGTTGGCAGTTGAGCCAGTTGCTATTTGCTGATGATACGGCCCTGGTTGCGGATTCGGAGGAGAAGCTATGTAGGCTGGTTTCTGAGTTTGGTAGAGCGTGTGAGAGGAGGAAGCTTCGAGTAAACGTCGGTAGAAGCAAAGTAATGAAATGCTCGTGGAATGTAGATGCGAGCCAAATTAGTGTCACCCTAAATGGAGAGCTCATGGAGGAAGTTCAGTGTTCTAAGTATCTAGGCTCCCATGTGGAGATAGCTGAACAAGTGGAAACTGAAGTGAAGGCTCGAGTGAAGAAGGGATGTAAAGTGTTGGGTGCAGTTAAGAGTGTAAAGAGCTGTAGGACGTTGAGGATTGAGGCAAAGAGAGGGCTGTATGAGGGTGTTGTTGGCTCAACTGTGCTCTACGGAGCGGAGGCTTGGGGGGTGAGAGCAGAGGAGAGAAGAAGGTTTGATGCTTTCGAGATGAAATGTTTGATGAGCATGGCTGGAGTAACGGTGAGAGACCGAATCACCAACGACGTGGTTCGAATCAGAACAGAAATGATGAAGAAGTTGGAGGACAGAGTAGATTCGCGTGTTCTGAGATGGTTCGGGCACATGAAGAGGATGGACAAAGGGAGATTGGTGAAAAGGGTGATGAATGCGGAGGCGAGTGGTCGCAGGCCTAGCGGTAGACCGAAGTTTGGGTGGATGGATGGTCTGAAGCAGGCGTTGGGAAGAAGAGACATGAATATGGAGGGGGCGAGAGAGCGTGCAATGAACAGGCGTGAGTGGAAAATGGTTGTGAATGTTTGATTTTGACGCTGCTCTGATGTGCTTTCCCGCCCTTGGCATCCCGCTGTCGGGATGGTCGTGGGTGGGGGGGGGAGGCCATTATGATGCGGCGGGGGTAAACCAGTGAAAACTGGTGGGCCCTGCTGCTGACGACGGATACTCGGACTGCACTCGTGACCCAGAGTGTATGTTGAGGGGGTACCGGCCGAACCCTTTTGCACAAAAGGGCTTAGTTGTGTGAGTGTGAGCGTATGAAGGTTTGAGGTGCGCCTTGTCGTCGGTCACCCCCCTTTCTGGGGGATGTGTCTGTATATGTATCTGTATAGTACATGAAGTAGCAGAAGCAGCGTAACCCGGCACCAGTCATGCAATCCTTATTGCTTGCGTCTACAGTACATGAAGTAGCAGAGGCAATGTAACCCGGCTTCAGTCTTGCTATCATTTCGATCTTCGTTCGTTGATGCTGTTTCGATTTTTTCTTGCGAGATTGTTAGCCTGGGAAAAGGCAAAATAGATTGCTTTGCTACTGCTAAATTTGTATATGACTACAAACATAAAATGATTTGTTGATCCGTTAGAACGTGTATAGTGTTGGTTAATGAACTATGTCATACAACGTCATAAATGATTATAATGATTTTACTAAATGATTTTAAGTGTAAAGATGAATTTCATTCCGTCATGGAGGAAGCACTGCAGTTGGCATAGATGTCCTCAAGTCATGGTAGTATGCTGTTAAAATATGTAATACAGGGTGAACCTGAATTAACTGACCCTTTTAATTTGTTAATAAATGGAAAACTAAGAACGCTATGAAGTTGAAACTTGTTTTATTTAAAAGAAGAACATTTTTATGGTAATATTGTATCCTGGTTGCGACATTTTCCTATATAGTCTGCTAAATTTGTGTTTAATTATCAACCCTTAAATTTTCATCATGATTCGCTATAGCAAAGAAAAAAGAACGAGAATTCTGCAAACCTACATCAGGACGATATCAATAACAGAAGCTCGACGTGATTACAGGATCCATTTCAAAACAAGAATCAGTCCTTCAAAAAACACAATTAAATCGCTTTATCGAAAATTTGATGATACCGGGAATGTTAATTACAAACCACGATCTGGAAGAAAAAGGTCAATTCGAACTGAAGACGTAATCGAAAGAGTTGCTGTAAGCATTACAGATAATCCTAAAATCCCCACTAGAAAACGTGCTTCTCAATTAACCATTTCTCAATCGACATTATGCCGCATTCTGAAAAGGACTTAAAGTTGAAGCCCTACAAAATTCAGTTGACTCAACAGTTATTGCCTAATGATCATCACCAACGTCTTGGATATTCCGAATCCTTTCTTCGTTTGCGCGAGGATGCCACTTTCATCGAAAACATTATCTTCTCTGACGAAGCTCACTTACACTTAACTGGTCATGTAAACAATCATAATTCCAGAATTTGGAGCGATGAAAATCCACGCGAAATCCAAGAAAGACTATTGCATTCTCTTCGTGTTACTGTGTGGTGCGGAATATCAGCTTCACGTGTTTATGGACCTTGCTTTTTTGAAAATGATAACGCAACTGTAACAGTCACTGGTGAAAGGTACCACTCGATGATAAGAGAGTTTCTTATTCCAGAACTTGAGAGACAAAATGTTCACCACACGTGGTTTCAACAGGATGGAGCCACTGCACATACGGCAAGAGAAACGACGGCATTGTTAAAAGATTGCTTTCCAAATCGTTTGATTTCTCGATTTGGTGACATTCCTTGGGCCCCTCGTTCTCCCGATTTGACCCCATGCGACTTTTTCTTATGGGGCTACCTCAAGTCACGAGTTTATGTAACAAATCCATCTAATTTACAAGAACTTAAAAACAACATTTATCATGAAATAGCTGCACTCTCGCCAGATACACTAATGAAGGTTATGAAAACAACGAAGAAAATAACCCTATCATGTCCAAACAACCGTGGCTGTCATTTGAAAGAAATTATATTCAAAAACTAGGAAACAATATTACCATAAAAATGTTCTTCTTTTAAATAAAACAAGTTTCAACTTCATAGCGTTCTTAGTTTTTCATTTATTAACAAATTAAAAGGGTCAGTTAATTCAGGTTTACCCTGTCTTTATTTCAGAAGCGCCAGTTGAATAAATGCTGATAGGAATTGAAGACAGTGTAGAATGATGTAATAAAGGAAGCGCCCCATAATTCAAACATTTGTTTATGAATATGACTATTTTACGTGGGTATGTGATGTGAACTCAAATACAGAGAAATTGGTTTCTAACAGGTATAATAATGTTATAATTGAGAACGAGATTATACCAACAATATCGTCGATGAACTTAACAAAAAAGACGCGAAACAGTTTGGATGCGTGTTTGACCAAATATGGAAACGACTTTTCTTTGAGTTAGTTCTTAGAAAAGAATCATTCTCACAGAACTCAGAACCGGACGTTAACCAGTAAGGAATAATAACTCTTCTCCAACTGGCTCCGAACGCCTTCTGTGAGCCATCCCAGCCTCCAGAGACCAGTGTAAATAAGCAGGAAAATATCTGAACAAAAAGTACAAACTTTTTGTCAGAAAGTGTAAAGAAATTAGAAGTTGTCGGGTTAAAGTTTTGATCTAGGTAATTGGATGGCCGTCTTCCTGGTGGACGTTAACTAAGAAAACGTAACAGACTTAGCGCTGTTTAAAAAAGAAGTAGCGGGAGGCAATTTCCCGCAGTCATGGGCCCGGGTAGTGGTTGAAGTGTTGAAGTGGGCTGCTGGGTCTTGGAATAGACTGTGTGAATGTTGGTCTGCTGGACTGTGACACAGGGCGTGGGGAGGTAGGGCTACTGGACTGTGGTAGAGGCTGTGTGAACGTTGGGCTGCTGGACAGGGGCATAGGTCGGGCGGAGGTTGGGCTGCTGGAGTGTGGTAGAGGCTGTGTGAATGTTGGGCTGCTGGACAGTGGCATAGGTCGGGCGGAGGTTGGGCTGCTGGACTGTGGTAGAGGCTGTGTGAATGTTGGGCTGCTGGACAGTGGCATAGGTCGGGCGGAGGTTGGGCTGCTGGACTGTGGTAGAGGCTGTGTGAATGTTGGGCTGCTGGACAGTGGCATAGGTCGGGCGGAGGTTGGGCTGCTGGACTGTGGTAGAGGCTGTGTGAATGTTGGGCTGCTGGACAGTGGCATAGGTCGGGCGGAGGTTGGGCTGCTGGACTGTGGTAGAGGCTGTGTGAATGTTGGGCTGCTGGACAGTGGCATAGGTCGGGCGGAGGTTGGGCTGCTGGACTGTGGTAGAGGCTGTGTGAATGTTGGGCTGCTGGACAGTGGCATAGGTCGGGCGGAGGTTGGGCTGCTGGACTGTGGTAGAGGCTGTGCGGAGATCGGGCTGTTTTACTGGGCTCCAGGCTGTGTAGAGGTTTTTATTTGTTTGTAATTGGGGCCAAATATTTTTTGGGCAACTTGGCATAAACATTCAATATTTTTTGGGCCAGCGCGGCGTAGACATTAATTATTTTTGGGGCCGGCGTGGCGTAGACATTCAACATTTTTTGGGTCCAGCGTGTCATTGTCATTTAATACTTTGGGGACTAGCGTGACATAGACATTCAATATTTTTCAGCTGATGCAAAGTTATTTGCGGATGAAGCATGTTTCACTTACGGATCTCTTTGTGCAACAAAAGTTAAATAGAAATGATGAGGAAATTTTTATAATGCGTTTTAAAATGTTATTTAGAGGCAATTAGCTGTGTTTGCTGTTTCCCATTTGTTTACAGAATATATTATTCTTAATGTTGACTGAAAATGTACACGTTTATTAAATTGTTAGGTTTTTCACAAATAATGCTCAAAAATCAATCATGTTCAGAGAAATCTGTGCGCTGAATGTATGCGATTAAAAGTGAGGACAGGTAGAGAGCATCTAAGGAAATGTTCTTGAGATTCAGCTATTGATTGCTAACCTAAAGCTCAGCTTATAATCAGCATAATATATCCTTAAACTGTAAGTTTTCCATCCAACGCACAACAACATTACTTTCAATGGGTCTAATTGTAATATTCCTCCCATACTTCTGAGTTTCCGTTACAACCAGTCAACGTAGTTCATCTAACAAGGGGAAGTCGCTCTGCACCGCGATGACCAACCAACCTATTCGTGATTCCTCCCATACTTCTGAGTTTCCGTTACAACCAGTCAACGTAGTTCATCTAACAAGGGGAAGTCGCTCTGCACCGCGATGACCAACCAACCTATTCGTGATTCCTCCCATACTTCTGAGTTTCCGTTACAACCAGTCAACGTAGTTCATCTAACAAGGGGAAGTCGCTCTGCACCGCGATGACCAACCAACCTATTCGTGATTCCTCCCATACTTCTGAGTTTCCGTTACAACCAGTCAACGTAGTTCATCTAACAAGGGGAAGTCGCTCTGCACCGCGATGACCAACCAACCTATTCGTGATTCCTCCCATACTTCTGAGTTTCCGTTACAACCAGTCAACGTAGTTCATCTAACAAGGGGAAGTCGCTCTGCACCGCGATGACCAACCAACCTATTCGTGATTCCTCCCATACTTCTGAGTTTCCGTTACAACCAGTCAACGTAGTTCATCTAACAAGGGGAAGTCGCTCTGCACTGCGATGACCAACCAACCTATTCGTGTAAAACAAAATCAAGTCTCGTAGAATTCATAAAAGTCAAACAAATTACACTGCCTAACCGGCATTGCCTAAAGGAGAGAAACTCGTGTCATTTTTCGGGATTGCAAAGCAGCCTTTGGAGGACAGCGTGTCTTTGCTTTCCTTCACGTCTGCAGATAGTGAAAACGGTATGGAAGAAGAGAGACTCGTGCCATTTTTCGGGATTGCAAAGCAGCCTTTGGAGGACAGTGTGCCTTTGCTTTCCTTCACGTCTGCAGATAGTGAAAACGGTATGGAAGAAGAGAGGCTCGTGCCATTTTTCGGTTTGCAAAGCAGCCTGTGGAGGCCAGTTTGTCTCCGCTTTTCTTCTCGTCTGCAGACAGTGGGGACGGTGCGGACGGAGAGCGGCTGGTGGCTTTTTCTTGATTTTGTGCCTGATACAGGAAACAAGGGCTTCAATGACACTATTCCTGCAAGAAGTGTGACGATCACATGTTTGTGCTAGTAAAAATACTGTTGCACAAGTCTTGAAGTTAAAACACTCTAAATCGCAAGCGGTTAGTTAGAACACTCGGTGTCCGGTACGTTTGAACTTGTAACTTTCAAGTAATTAATAGACTACCAGATTGTTTCAGGCTTATACGTCACATGCATCCAGACTGAGTGTCAAATTTCTGTAGCTCACCAAGAAAAGGGTCTCAAAAGCTATACTACTAGAATTTTTAGGACACTTTTAAGGGGTGGCCCTTGACGGTGCGAATAACTTGACCTCTTCTGTGTCCAACGGACCTTACACTGTCCTCCCTCACTCTGCCGAGCGTTCGTCACGCTGTCTAAACACTCTGTTGCCGCTTGTGTCAGGTCAATTACAGTGTTACACCGAACAGTGTCCAGTGTTCTGTATGCCTCGGCCCGGCCGGGCCCTAGTGTCATCGTCCATCACAGTGTTACACCGAACAGTGTCCAGCATTCAGTATGCCCGGACCCGGTCCGGCCCTAGTCCCCTATTACCTGATTTACCTGCGGCGAGCGTCCTAATGCATACCAACGACCCTGGCTGGGGGTAAGAGCGGCCCTCTATGGTCTGTTGTGGGCTATTTTGACGCTGTTTGGCCTTTGGAGGGCTGTCAGCAGCCGTTCGAGACGGCTATGTTCCAAGCTGTTGAACGCTGTTGCTTGTTTGTTACGGTGTTAATGCGTACCATCACAGGGCTGTAGGGGATAAATATTATTTCCGGTCGGCTGGATCAAACTGTTTTAGGCTGTTGAGGACTGTGAGACGGGATGAAATATGTTTGGGTCTGATTGGGAGTGTTGTGGACTGTTAGGGACTGTTGGGGACCGTTAAGGATTGTTTTTCGACAGTTGAGGGCTCTCGTGGGAAGTTGTTGGCTGTTGAGGGCTACTGGGGGCTGTTTGTGTTGATATACGGATCATGTAATAATCAACAAGCTGTTGAGGGCTGGTGCAGATTGGGTTGGGCTCTTGCAGACTGTTGGAGTATACTGTGAGCAGTTATTTTGGTAGATCTTAGACACGGCTACGGAGTGTTCGAGGCTGTTAGGTGAAGTTGGGGACGCTGGGGTCTGTTGGCGGCTGTTTCACGGCTGTTGAAGGCTTATCGATGCTTTTGGTGACTGCTGAGGGCAGCTAGTGGCTGTAACGGAACTATTACGGGCAATGAACTTTGAGGTGTCTTGTTTGCGGGCATGTCACTTCTGTTTCGTGGTTCTGTTCTGGAGACGTAATTGAGCTGCTATGGGATGTCTCGGTTACAAGACCGACGCGGAAAGCAAATTTATCTTCACGTGTATTTGATATTTGGAAATATAATAATAATAATAACAGCAATAATGATAATACTAATGTATGTTTTTTTTTTAATAATTATAATTATAATATTAATTAAACATAAAAAAATATATACATGAATAATAATAATATTAATAATAATGATAATAATAATAATAACGATATTATTATTATGATATTAACGATATGAATACCAATAACATTAAATATTTTGTATATGAAAACAAAGTTACATTGGGTTTTACCTAAAAATTACAGTATTCTCATCGTCGTTACAAAAAGTCTTGAACTTCAGATCCTATCTTGTTAAAACTATGAGGGTGAAAGTAAAACTTAAACAAATTTTAACACAGCTGTTGAACATTTGAAATTTAAAAAAAATATCTCTAGAGTAGCCGAGCAAATGAATTTCTGGCGAAGCTTCCTGTGGGAGTGGCCTAACATTATTAACGTACCAAAAACAAGTTCTCATAACACATTCAGAAACTGAAACGGCTCACACTGAACTCTTGACCACATGGAAAGTATGGCTATAACCTGTTGAACACGGCCGTAATGTTATTCCAATAATCAAATGAAGCATCGTAATATGCAAAACAATAGGTCGGTGACCACAGGAGTGAGTGAAATCGAACCAATGAGTCTCAAAAAAATTCTGGTCGCAAATAATTTTTTTAAAAACGTACAATGGGCTATAAAACTACTTAAAAAAATCCGAGTCATTATAATGCAAGACAGATTAAGTCAAACATATTTCGGCAAGAACATCGACTGTATAAATGCAGCTAATTGTTTTTTTTAGAAAAATGAAATAATATAAACAATAACGAAATATATAGAAGTTCGTGAATTTCTGGCGCTTAACTATCAACTATGAAACTGAACAGTGACATGGCGACCTCGGCGTTGAAAAGCTTTATATTCGTATATTTTGAGTTTTATTAGACAACAAATTCCATAATTTAATACCCTGACGATCAAATACGGAAAAATTGCTGAAAATGAACATGACGGGGGTCTTGGATGGTTTTCAGCGAGGTTTCGGCGGTTGCGGGTCCGTCACTAACCTGCCCAAACAGCCAATATTAATTTAATTGCTTAAAACCGTTCATCAGCTCCGTGGTTTTCTCAAAATGAGTCTGCCCACCCTATGATTTTGATAAGTCTGACCACCCTGGGGCGTCGATAAGTCTGACCACCCTGGGGTGTTGATAAGTCTGACCACCCTGGGGTGTGGATTAGTTACATTTCTCGTGCATGGGGGGCGAGTGCAGAACTGTCTCCTGACTTTTCTGCTGTAGAGGGACGCATCGAACGAAAATTCCGCTGACTGCTTTTACAGTCATGCATCGTGCGAAGTGCCACCTGACGGAATTTGCAGTCATGCATCGTGCGAGCAGTCACCTGCATGCATTTACAATCGTGCATCATGCGAACAGTCACCTGACTGTTTTTACAGTCGTGCATCATGCGAACAGTCCGTCATTTGCATGTCTTTACAGCCGTGTAGGTGCGAACAGTCACCTGCCTGCTTTTACAGTTGTCGATCGTGCAAACAGTCACCTGACTGCACCAAAGAGTGGACGATTTAAAATTGAGAAAATGTCATGAGTCCTTTACAACGAACCGAACCTGCGGTTCGCTTCCATGCGAGACCAGAAGACATTCAGTAATGCAGGATTGCAGCGCAAACTGTTTCGATTCTTGGTTATTGACTAAAGAGTTTTTTCCAGTTTAGAAATCACTACTAATTTAGACAAGCCTCCCAGCGCTTGTCTAAATGAGTGTTTAAGAGTGCGATGTACGTCTTTACAGCCATCAATAATGAATGCATCAGTTTAACATTTTGATGACTGATTTCTTTCATTTTGCTTCTCACAAGAGTAATCGAAATCATTGAACAACTGTGTTACAAAAAGAATTTGAGGCGACATCCAGAATCAGGAAGACGCCAACAGAGCGGTCATCAGTCGTCGAGAGCTTGAATGGAACTTCTACAAATCGAGTTGCTGTTTCCGATGTCGTCGGAAACTTTCAACGGAGCTTACAAATAATTGCGTTGCTTTTCTGACGATACCAGGGTACTTCAACTTTAATCAACATTATGAATTGAACACGACTTTTTTGTTCTAAGCTGAAGTAAGAGAATCAAATGTTGTATTAAAGGGGGCAAAATTATATATATTTTTAACTGCACGCACAAGTTAAATTGGTGATGAGCTTAGAGATCAGAAACGTAACGTCTATTGCATTTATATTCGGTTCATTTATCAATTTGTGGCGATACAAACTGTCAGTTTGCATCATGTGTTACCTTATAAGTTGAACTCGTTACCAAATGATGTCAACACCTGAAGTTATACAATTGTTTGGAATTTGCTTCGTGTTGCGGAATGGCAAAACAGATTTAGTATCTCCAACCATGAATAAGAAAGCCTTTATCATCATCAGAGTAGAAATTTGCAAGTTTATGAATTAATCTGTTCGCTTGCGTACTATTATCCTGCATCTACGATTGGATGAACAATTACGGTTACCTTTTTAATGTTTACTTTATCAAGGAAATATAGACAATTGTTTTGTACAGATGTACAATTATTAAGTATTCCTACTCACCTGCTTGATTAATCACTTGATTCGATGCACTCGTATGGCGATTTCTCTCCAAAAATTCAAATTCTGAAAGTCTCGTGTTATTTCGTATTCTAAGGCCCAATTCTGAGACTCTGCGCCTCTTGGCTGCTTGTCTATGCAATCAGAAATGATCCAAAATGCACTCCTATGAAAGTTTCTCCACAATCATAGATTTCCTCTAAATTACTTAGGTTGCGAAATGCACCCGTTCCCTCTATTCCCCATAGGTGGCTGAAAATGAATCCTCTTTCCAGATAGCAGCAAACACGGCGCGTTGTCTTACGTTTACCCTCACTAAGCAGGTGGTGCAGGCTCTGTGAAGTCATCGTGGTCCCATCGATTGACTCTCACCTACCTCTCCCACATTATGCGGAACCACCATCGATTGACTCTCACCTACCTCTCCCACAGTATGCGGAACCACCATCGATTGACTCTCACCTACCTCTCCCACAGTATGCGGAACCACCATCGATTGGCTCTCACCTACCTCTACCACAGTATGCGGAACCACCATCGATTGACTCTCACCTACTTCTCCCACAGTATGCGGAACCACCATCGATTGACTCTCACCTACCTCTCCCACAGTATGCGGAACCACCATCGATTGACTCTCACCTACCTCTCCCACAGTATGCGGAACCAACTGTCACCGCAAGTGCGAGCGTCAGGTGCCCAACCTGTGCGGGGTCAACCAGAAGCTGCTGGCAGAGGCACTGTCTTCGGTTAAGAAAGGTAGGAACCCGCTGAGAACGAAGTGAATGTAAAAGGGGGAGGTTGAATAGAAGTAGTGACACCTCGAGAGACTACGAGTAAATGAAAAAAAAACAGGGGTGCATTGAAGAAAATTTGGGAAACCACGAGGAAGGTGGAGTGACTGAGAAGGGAGTAAAGCGGTTGAGGCAGGGTAGGGCCACCTCGTGGCATTATACGGAGATTTTGTCCTACTTAACAGAGTTACATTTGCAAAAAAAGATTAGCAAATTCAACTTGAAAAATAAATTAGCCCAACACTGGTAGGACTGAATGATAATCGGTAGGGATGGCCTAATAATGGTGGGGTTACCTCGTCGAGGTGAGAAGGGAATGGAAAAGAGGGTGGGAATTGGTGAAGGAAAGAAGAAACACCCCGGGGAAGCAGGTGGAACGGAAAAGGGGTAAGAGGGTATACGTAGGAGGTCACTCAGGACTTGTATTTTCAGCTTGATTCTGCTAACAATTAATTATTCAGATAGTGTATTGAAAACGCTTTTATAGGTGAGTATACACAGTAGATATTTTTTCCCTTCAGTGTTCGCAGAAAGGGTAATTTGCAATTTTTCTGTATTTTTTTAAATCGATAAAAGGATGATGAACTTCCTTTCCGATCTTCCTTAACGTTACGTGTTATCTCGATCACTATCATCCCCTTTTCTATGAAAACCAACCATCATTTTTCCCTCTAGATACTCCGTCGTCCTACTTCATCCTACTAATAATAGTTATGCGTCTGGAGTTTCCATATCGTCTCCCGAAAATTGCGTCAGAGTTCCGTCATCATCTCCATCCCAGTACGCAATTATCCCCGTATTTTCACTGGAAACTCGAAACTGTTAAAGGACAGTGTGGTACACTTGCTGATGTTCCTGATCTGCCTCTATCTGGTTTCTCATTCTTTTCTCACCTATTCCGGTCACAAATTTTATCTTTTGTTACTTATCGCACTTGTTTTATTTCTGATTCAACTCTTCCCAAGCAAGTATTTTCCTCCTTATTTTCTACCATTTCACGCTACAGCTTTTCCTCATCCACACCACTCCAATATGCACTTCCTTCATCATCATCCTTCATTACTCACGTCAGACGGGCGTCATACTTTACTCCCTCTTCTGCCACTCGATTAACTGTATCTTAGTTTCAAGCAAATCTCGTGTCTGAAACGTTTCCTTCTGTTGCTTGAGAGACAATTCGATTTGGAGCATCTCAGTGCCGGGAAAAGTCTGAGTCCTGGTGGGCAATATCGTCACTGCTTGACTCCTTCGCTAGACTTTTCCACTTTTTCTCGGCTCCTTCCCTTCAGATCCCTTCCCGTCTGATGCTTCTGAAGCGACTCCAATATTGAGTTCAGGGGCTGAAAGCTTCTAGAGCAAAAAAGACGGCCATGTCCAGCTGCGCTGTGCAGAGCATGTCCAAAAGTTAGGAGTAGCAAATAACTCTATACGGTTCTTGAGAAAATGTTACATATCTTACAAGGAACGAATGCCTTCCAATAATTTTTTTATTATATACATGAAATAGAGAATATTAATATGTCATTTTGTTGGAAAAATATATGTATTTTTGGATGGGATCGCAAATACAAAAATTTGACTGATTGACAATGAAAGTCGGAATGAAAATTTATAGATGCAATAGTACAGGTAATAACAATCCATGTATGATCATACGGTTATAGTATTACCTTGAACAATAATCACACATCGTTGCCATTAATTGCGCTGATCATTTCAGTTTTTCCATCAATTAAATTGTCGATGCAAATTTAAACAAGCTAGCTTGTTCTTTGTGACACTTTCCCAATTCAAAATGCCTTATGTTGATTCTCAGCTCAGGGTAGGTTACTTTTCACCTGAACAGCTACGCACACGAGCTTTAAATGATTAAGGAGTTGAAAATGGAGCAGTTTGTCGTCAGTTGATAAGCGTTGAAAAAGGATTTACAATTGGCGTACAACGAGAAGAGAGTCTCATTGACATCTTCTCAACAAATAGTCGAACTATAATGATGTTATGACTCGTATTATGTCATCAATGAAATCAAATTAATTAAACCACCAACTCGCCTTGCAGTGTTGCCATCTTGCGGTCCGCTGGGTGATAGCATATAAGCCAAAATCTTTCTAGCTTAAGCCAATGACTGCTGTCCGCTTGAGTAGTTTCTATAACTGGTTAAAGATGTGTATTGCATGTATGCAGCAAAACAAATAATCAAAACCATCAAAATTCATATATTTCCTTTGCACTTTAATTTATTTTGTAGCTCACTGAAAACCAGATGAAATTTTCGACAGTAATGCAGTGTGGATTTTGTTTAGTTGTCCGTAAAATCATCACTCTTCGTTGTTTTCATCAATATGAAATAAACGAATGTTAAACAAGGTGACGTTCGAAAACGTTAAGAAAATGTTGCCTATTGATATAATGATATTTTTTTATGGAAATAAAATCCTTGGAAGGATGTCAACTTATTTCATCGTCACGTCCTCCTGAAAATAATGTTCAAATTCAGAGTAAAACCTGCAGAAAATTCCACAAATTGATTCAATAAAAAAACTAAACTTCTCGATTCTTGTGAGTCAAAAAGACTTCACCACTCTATAGCAAGTCTTTAGTACAAATACTCCTCCTATACAAAGTAAAAGTGCTGAAAAAATACCATTATTATACGAGAGTAGCCCCAACTCTTTAGTTGAAGGGAGAAAATGAGCGTAACATACAATAGGTTCTACCCTTGAATAAAACGGTGATCAACTTCTGTAGTTTTAGAGTAAAGTTTATGTTATTATAACAGTATGTCTTTGATGCTCATTATCCTTACTCTTCTGCAGGAAGCACCACAGAGACCAGAGAGAACAAACTGAACGCATCGTCCTCGTCTGGAACGACGTCATCGACGACAACGACGACCACCTCCGACGACGACGACAGCACCACAACAGAGACCGACAGCGAGTTCAACGGACCGGCCGAGATAAGGGCACCCCTAAAGTCCAGACCCAAGTACAGAAAATACAACGTAGAGGACTTCAACTTCATCAAGGTTCTTGGAAAAGGAAGTTTTGGCAAGGTGAAAGTAATTCTGGATAGGTTGTGTGTTTTGAATGGCATTCCGAATGACGTAGTTCAGGAAAGGGAGAGTGTTTCGAATACTCTAATTCAGGAGAGGAAATGTGTTTCAAATAAGGTTTCAGTTACAATCTT
Organism: Gammarus roeselii; assembly: GCA_016164225.1. Classification (NCBI taxonomy): domain Eukaryota; kingdom Metazoa; phylum Arthropoda; class Malacostraca; order Amphipoda; family Gammaridae; genus Gammarus; species Gammarus roeselii. The sequence goes on along the minus strand of SDVV010002064.1, from coordinate 8,358 downwards.
AGCCCCTATGCAGAGTTTCATTCAGTGTATTTTGTTTTAGGTTTCTAAAATTAATGTTATATCAATTTATACCCCAGTGTTTTTTGAACTCAATGTATGAGGTATTACAAATCATTCTATAATTAAGGTCATAATGTAAACTCGTCATTCAAACGGAAGCCCCACTTTTGCGCTAAATATATTTCAGCACACGCGCACTAGCGCCACTTCACTTCTGCTCCTGTCATCGCCGGACACTGTCATCGCCGGACACTGTCATCGCCAGACACTGTCATCGCCGGGCACTGTCATAACCGGACACTTTCATCAACGTCACTGTCATAACCGGACACTGTCATAACCGGACACTGTCATAACCGGACACTGTCATAACCGGGCACTGTCATAACCGGACACTGTCATCACCGTCACTGTCATAACCGGACACTGTCATAACCGGACACTGTCATAACCGGACACTGTCATAGCCGGGCACTGTCATAACCGGACACTGTCATCACCGTCACTGTCATAACCGGACACTGTCATAACCGGACTCTGTCATAACCGGACACTGTCATAACCGGACACTGTCATTTCCGGATACTGTCATAACCGGACACTGTCATAACCGGACACTCATAGCCGATAAAAAAACGGCATTACGTACCCTAGAATGATACGTACGTTTGCTCCGCGGGTTAGAAATACGTACCTTTGCTCCTCGGGTTAGAAACATGTAGGTTAGCTTAGGCTGGAGAGGAAAAGTTTCATTCAGGTGATAACCAGTAAAAAGGTACGACTCGTGGCTGATATGACAGTGGCGGATATGACAGTGGCTGCTCTGAGTGAGGAAGGCTATGATTGTTCGCTGTTAAAAATGGTACCATAGTTAGGTAGTTGGAACAACTTGTGGCTGATATGACAGTTGGCGGAGATGAAAGGAGCTGATGTGACGTTAGCTATAAAATAAGTTAGCGCCAGGTATAGCGACCCCCAATAAATCAATCTAGGTGGTAGAAATGCAAACTACTTTGACACAAAGTTGGGCTATTGCTAAAATACAAGAAGCACTTCTTGTTTTATCAATAACCCAGCGTTAAGCCCAGCGTGGCGTAACGGACACGGGTCATGCCCTAACAAACACATTTCACTATGGTTTTGAGGTGAGAGGAAAATTACAACGGGATAATGGACCCATTATTGAAGTTGTTCATAGTTTGTACACCCAACCCGTTCACCGACATTTTAAGGCTAAACGTTTGTACAAAACGTACAACAGCGACTACTTTGTGAATAAAACAGGGCATTTACATTGAATAGATAGTTGGATCTACTCATGAATGAGAATAAAACGTGTTAGTCAACTCGAACATAACAATTATGTTTTCTTTACTACTTCATTTTAAAGTAGGAGTAGTACCTGTACTCTCAAAGTTGGCATAGTGTGGATTATTACTAGTCACACGCTGCCCTAAGGTGGGTCGGGCTGCCCCACTCCTCAATTTTAGTTGGGTTTGGACATAAGTGAAGGTGTCCACGTAGTGTACGTGAACGGGAATCTACTTAGGTTTTTCCTCCATATCCTCAAAAGGGAATATAATATTCCCTTACATATGAATAGTAATGATAAAATGGCCCCTTGCGCCGCTCATAATGTATAGCGTGGAAATCTGTGTACTGTTCTCGTTGTGTTGACGAATCAATACGATTGGGTTATCTTAATCATTATCGCTTAAATCAGTAATGCTCTTGAGCCAAAGGGATTCGTCCACAATTGAAATCTTGATATTGGATGCGTAATATGTTCCCATAATAATCTAGAAAACCAAAAACAAGGAAACATTAGAAGGAATTAAAACCCTATACCTTCACAGGTTCCTCAGTGTAGTCCAAAGGAGTAGTTTTCTCCCAAAAAATAAAATGGGATCTGAATTCATAGGCCGTACTTCAACCTTAGCTGTTTCCCACACTCAATGTTTAATCCAGAATAGAAAGCATCGAAATTGCGGCTTGTGTGCAGTACCTTTGCTGGCACTCGTAGCTCGTTCTCCTTCGTTGAACTTCAATATTAGCGACGTCTAGATCAAAGGCACCGCAAAGTTCCACCAATAAAAAGCATTGGCATTGGAAAAGTCGTCCTTTGAGACCACTGCCGCAGAGTTTAGTAATAAACGTGATAATCTTCCTACACTGGGCAAGAAATGTTACTGCTTGTAACAAAAGGACGAGCCGTGCTGAAGAATTTCCGCGTTTGTGGTGGAAGATCAGAGGGTCACATCAGGGAGGGAGGTATCCCGAATGTTCACTAATATTAAACAGAGATGGCTGGTATTATTATCTGAGAACACCGCTTCAATGGACGGTGGCTGTTTTAAAAGAGACCATCTGATATTTTACTCAACATTCCAAGCCCTCAAAACGGGATCGGGACTGTCCCTTTTACGGATTATTTTGGTAGGCAATCTTAAATGTTAAATTTAATTGCCTAGTTCCGGTATATTCAATTTACTGTTCGGTATGCCTGGAGGGGACGACGTGGAGTGCAGTCAAGACCAGAGTTCATGTCGGAATCGTGTCTTATTTCGAGCGGGACGGAACTACACTCGCAACGAGATGTTGTATTGGATTGTCTCAATTTCCATTATTTTGTTGCTGTCTAAAATTAGCATAAATCATAAGATTTCAGTTGACATTCAGGGTACTGACTAGATTAAAAAAAAACGTCGGTGCAGATAATATGAACAAAAGATTACAAAATCCTGCAATTCAGCCTTAACCGCTGGCGTTCAAAAGCAACCAACTAGGCCGTGTCTTCAATTGTGTCCACTGCAGGTAAGGCCGAGTGTAGTTTCAACAAAATTGTGCCCAATATGTGTCAAATCGGTCTCAACAATAGAGCCGTCTGTTCTTTTTCTGGGAGCATCAGACTTCAAAAGATTCAGTGTACCGACTCTGTTTTGGGAGTGTGATCGATGCGGTTGTACTGTTCTTCTATCAACGTTCGGATGGAAACGATGAAAATTATATGTGATACATAACCAAGAAAGTAATGATTCTTGATGACATGCGCAAATACGAATCGTTGTTTCAGGAAAAAAATGACCGATGTCATTCCATGGTGCAGATTTGAAATTGAAAGCGATTAAATACCATCATTTTGTAACAAAGATTGCCCCGTATAACTGTGGGCACGTATTTACTGTCTGTGTTTTCCTCCTCGCCTCAAGGAAGCGTCTTGGTAATTTATTGGTAAATCTTTTAGTTTTATCTGAGAGACTTTAGTTACGGGGGTGATATTTTGCAACGCGCGGGACAGGCGGGAGGCAGGCGACAGTGAACAGCAGGCGACTCGTAGGGAGATAGGGTAAGGGGCGACGAGGAACAGCAGGTGACACAGAGGGAACTATGGAAGGCAGACGAGGGGGACCGCAGATAGGGAAAGAAGTGACTTTTGGCAGCAGACGACACGAAGAGAGATTGGGAATACAGGCGACAAGGAACAGTGAGCGACGTCTAGGGAGACTCGGAATGCAGGCGACGGGTAAGAGCAGGCAACACAGAAGGAGGTAGTTCCTTACGCGTTCAGTCTTAACTGAAATTTCAGGAAAGTAAGTTGAACTACCAAACTGATTCAACTACCCATATGTGTAAAAATACACCATGTGTTCACTATAAAAACATACAAACAAATAGAAGCGAACAGCGCACTTATTCATAGGAATAAACCGACGGAAAATACTTACGAGCTATGCCATTAATATCTATTTCCCAATCATGAGGAGCCACACGCTGAATAAGCAGCTCACAATACTAATATATCTCTATGTTCCTTCTTCTTCGCTGCTTGTGGACTTACATCTCACTCGCTGACGGGCATGCCCTTCATCTTTCTCACTGAACCATAGATAGCGTTACTGTGACAAAATGATTGTCGTTACAGCAAAACATCGATACAGTGTCGAAATAATAGACACAATGACAAAATGTTTGTCACGAGGGAAAAATAAGGAAACTATGACAAAAAAAAAATGCACTTATGGATCGTAGTCGTTGATGAACGTTTCCGGCAGAAGTACCGCTCAGAAACAGTGCACGTTATTTATGTAAGTTTCAAAATGGTATCAGGAACTGACACTAGTGCGGTTAAAATATTGCCCGGCATCGTCACTGGAAAGGTTTGAATGTAGCCCGAGATTAGTACCTTCTCGTAGCAAATCGATGTTCAGCTTTGACGCCGATTACCATCGGATAAACGAGAATTGAAACTTACACAGTCCGTTCAGCCAACAGCATCGTGGGTAGGTGGCTTTCTTTCAGTGGATGATTTCAGTTAATTCGAGTATCATCGTTAAATGCAATTTTAGACCTCAATCGCTTACTTTCCTTGTCCCTTACTGCAGACATAACTCATGTACAAAATGATATTTTTGGAGGTCTACTTCATAACTAATACTATTAAAAGGCGACCTAGTGGGCGCATAAGGCCAGTTGTTGTCTCCGAACCAATTGTCACTTTGTCATACTGATGTCACTATGGCAAGATTATTCGTACTATGACAAAAATATTGTTACTATGATAAGAGTATTCCTACTATTACATGAACGTTGTCACAATTACAAACAAATCAACAAATCCGATGTTCTGGAATGAGGTGAAGAGGGTGAGAAAAGGAGAGACCGGAAAGGAGGAAGTGGTGAATGGTGAAAATGGCCAGTTGTTGTGGGAAAGTGGTGATGCACGGAAAAGGTGGGCCGAGTATTTTGATGAGTTATTGAATGTCGTGTGGCGTCGTGGCGCTCGGATGCCGGTTTTAGGAGAAAGACTTGTGGCGGACATTACCAGGGAAGAGGTGCAGGAGGCGGTGGAGGTGATGGAAGCAGGGAAAGCCCCTGGTTTGGATAGCGTTGCGACCAAGTGCCTGAAGCATGGTGGAGTAACGATTGTCGAATAGTTGGTAACGTTACTGGACATGTGTTTTGTGACAGGCATAGTACCGATTGAGTGGCGCAGTGTCTGCATTGTTCCGCTATATAGGGACAAAGGAGATAAAAATGAATGCTGCAACTCGCGAGGTATCAGTCTGTTATGTGTGGTTGGTAAGTTGCACGGAAGAGTGCTGATCCAAAGGATTAGAGACTGAATGGACTGCGCAATTGGAGAGGATCAGTGTGGCTTTAGGAGTGGTAGAGGGTGTGCCGATCAGATTTTTGCAGTGAGACAGGTCTTTGAGAAGTAACTTTCCAAAGGAAAAGATGTGTTGGGCCTTCATGGATCTGGAGAAGGCATACGCTGTGGAGGGTGTTGCGTTTGTATGGAGTGGGCGGACATCTTTTGAAATCGGTGCAGAGTTTCTATATTGGCAGCCGAGCATGTGTCAGAGTGAAAAGCGAGGTGAGTGATTGGTTCACAGTGAAAGTTGGACTGAGACAAGGCTGCGTGATGTCTCCCTGGCTCTTCAGCCTCTATATGGATGGAGTGAGCAGGCAGGTGAGCGCGAGTGTGCTGGGTCGTGGCTTGGAACTGTTGGAAGCAATTAGGCGGAGTTGGCAGTTGAGCCAGTTGCTATATTCTGATGATACGGTCCTGGTTGCGGATTCACAGGAGAAGCTATGTAGGCTAGTGTCTGAGTTTGGTAGAGTGTGTGAGAGGATGGACGAAAGGAGATTTGTGAAAAGGATGATGAATGCGGAGGCGAGTGATCGCAGGCCTAGAGGTAGACCGAAGTTTGAGTGGATGGATGGTGTTAGGAAGGAGATACATGAATGTGGAAGGAGATACATCAATGTGGAAGTAACGAGAAAGCGTGCAATGAACAAGCGTGGGTGGAGAATGGTTGTGAATGGTTGATTTTGACGCTGCTTTCCCGCCCTTGGCATTTGTTGGCGAGATGGTCGTGGAGGGGGGGGAGGGACGGCTATTATGACGCGGCTGGGGTAAACTAGTGAAAACTGTCGGGCCCCGCTGCTGACAACGGGTCCTCGGACTGAACTCGCGACCCGGAGTGTATGTTGCGGGGATGCCGGCTGGACCCTTTAACACAAAAGGACTATGTTGTGTGAGTGTGAGCGTATGAGGGTGTGAGGTGCGCCCTGCCGTCGGCCACCCCCCTTTCTGGGGCATGCGGCCAAGTGTCTCTATCTGTATCTGTGCAAACACAAATTAATGTCGCTACTCCGAAATGATCGTCACAGCTCCAATACGGTTCCTCGTGTTCGGCCCATCGTCTGATCAGGATGAGGCAGCAAACATTCTGGGTTTCTTGTGAATAAGCCAACGTTCCCTCTCAGCCAATGACTGTTCCACGTCTGCTCAGCCAATGGATGTCACACAGTCCCAGAGTCAAGGATTGCAGCACTTCTGCTCAGCCGAGGGCTGTCCCGCGTCTTTTCATCAACGGACTGTCCCATGTCTGCACCTTCGCGCTGTTTTTTTTTGTTGTATAGATGCCTTCAGCCAATAGTTAAACCGGAATAGCACAAGCTGGGTTGTCACGCATTCGTTTAGCACAGCAACGTCCCGTGTTCTTCAGCCAAGTGCCGTCCCTCGTGTGTTCAGTCAATGCTTGTCTCGCGACCACTCAGCAAAGGGAATACGATCATCTGCTGTGCCACGGACCATCCCACGTTGCTTTAGTCAAGTGCTGTCGAGTGTCTTCTCTGCCAAGGTCAGACCCGTGCTCGATCAGCCAGGGAGTATTCCGCGCTTCACGGGGACGAGTTGTCTTGGGTCCGCTCAGTCCAGAGCTACCCAACGTCCTCTCAGTCAAGGACCGACCCGCCTCCTCTCAGCTAAGAGCTGTTTCGTGTCCGCTCAGCTAAGGACTCCCCCATGTGTTAACGGTCAAAGTCCGTCAAACGCCCCTTCAGTATATGGCTGTCCTACGTTCATTAGGTCAAAGACCGTCCCGCGTTCTTTCAGCCAAGGGCTGTCGCACGTTCGCTTCGCCAAGGGCTTTCCGCGTCCTCTTATAGCAGCGCTATTCTGCGTCTTCTCAGCCAAGAGCTGTCCGGCGTCCTCTTAGCCAAGGGTTGTTCTGCTTAGCCAAGGGCCGTCCCGCGTAATCTCAGCTAAGAGCTCACCAGTGCCCGCTTTCGTCCCATCCAAAGAACATTCGGCATTCGCTCAGCCAAGGGCCGTCCCGCGAAATCTCAGCTAAGAGCTAACAAGCTTCGCTCAGCAGTGGGCTGCCCGCTTTCGCCCGATCCAAAGACCGTTCGCCATTCACTCACCCAAGGGCCATCCCACGTAATCTCAGCTAAGAGCTAACTAGCGTCCGTTCAGCAGTGGGTTACCCGCTTCCGTCTAATCAAAAACCGTTCGGCATTCGCTCAGCCATGGACCGTCCTGCCAAATCTCAGCTAACAGCTAACTCGCGTTCGTTCAGCCATGGGCTGTTCGGCGCCCGCTGAGCCATGTACTGTCCGGCACCCGCTCAGCCAAAGACGTTACTGCATCCGCTCAACCTTGACTGTGCCGCCTTCACTTGACCGAGGACTATCCCACATCCGATCAGACAAGGGCTGTCCCTCGTACGTTCAGCCAACGGCCGCCTCGCGTTCGTGCTCGACCAACCGACAAATTATCCAACTTTTTGACTCCAATTTCGGAAAGCTGTGTGGACCTCCATCGTAATAGTCGAGAACTCTTTGAGTATCACACGATAGAAGGCGGCATAAATGTATAGGCACAGATTGATGTCATCCCCTGCTTGTTGTAGGAGGAGCGTCCAACCACAGCTCTCGACTGCAGACACTGTGAGGGAGGACAAGTTATAAATGATATTGTCGTATGAAGCTAAAACTTGCAATGACTGTTGCTTTTCCAGCGGGTTTCATTCTTTATATGCTCGGAGATGACGGATAAATTACCAATAGGAGTTAATGCTCACTTTTGATACTGAGATCTTAGAATATTTATCATTTTATTTTATTTTTTCTGATTGTTTACGTAATATTGTCTCAATCAAAATGATATATTCCGACAAACGTAACGAATTAAAGAAATTATGAAACAGGACATTTGTTCTATAAACTTTATAAAGTTAAGAAAAGTACGAATAAATAGATATTTGTGGAAGTTTGTTATATCTTCTTTTTCTACGATGTTAAAGCAGGCCTTCTAACAGAACCAGCTGAATAAGTGAAAATTCAACAAAAAACCACCCATATCCTACCAACGATGTCATGCAAGATAACATTCAACCAAACATTCATTTTGCTGTCTATCGGGCCCGGTATTGGATCAAGACTGTCCAGTGCCATGGATAATAATTGATGTGAATTGTTAACCAGTCCACGTTTTGGGCAGAGACGATGTTCCTGATTCATTGGTTCCATTAACTGACGCGAGGGCTGGTAGTTTCTTTCGGTTTTGGC